>CAWUFW010017936.1:0-242458 GCA_963921515.1 Calotriton arnoldi
CATCAGGCCGCGCCTACAGGCGCGCAACCACCGGCGGTCTGAGAATCAGGACTCACCCACCCCCGCACCAAGTAGATCTGCCAGGGGTAAGGCTACAGTGTGCTGCGGCTCGATGCAGCCGCTGAGACACCACCGGCCAGCAGGTACCACGGCCTTACCAGGTGGGAGGGGAGCCGACCGCCGCCCAGCGTGTCCTCCTGTTTCCTCTGGTTCCCACGGCTGCTGAAGGAACACGATCGTCTGCGGCCCGGTAACAACCGCTGGGTCAGTATGGCCTTACTTAAATGCTGCTCCTCTCGATCTCCGGTCCGCCACCTCCTAGGGACAGCAAGGCAGCTCGGCGACCACAGTGGCTTAACGCCGCACCCCCGGAGCAACACCTCCAACGGATTGTGGGTCCACACGGAAGCCAGTGACGGCAGGATTAAAGACGGATATTTGAAGGGCTGCGGGAGCTCATCTAGAGCGCGTCCACCATGTTGGACCGCTAGGCCATGCCCCCGATATCATGTGATTTTGATCTTAGCATTACTGATGAACAAATTGTCAAGCATGTTGTTCATTTCTGGGTTGAATCTTCATCCTCTGGGAGTTTCCAAGGCTTTCCACATCAAAGATGGCCACTCTGTGATGAGTAATTCGGGGGTCATCAATTCAAATGTGCTGGTCCCCTTTTTATGAGAGAATGTGTCCATAGTGAGAGATATTGAGCTAAAGCAAGGAGGTTGAAGGGGAAAGAGGTGAGCCATGTAAGAAGGTAGAGCATTGCACACAACAGGAATAATAAGGTATGTTGATATCCTTTACCATTAGCTGCAAGAGAATTCTTAAAAGTTCAATTTACATTTCTCTGAAAGAGGTGCATTCCCATACAAACCCGTTGGGCCAAGAACACCACTTTTGACCCGGATCCTGCAAGCAAAAGAGTGCTAGTGAGTTGACATACTACAAGGTGAGAAGACCTTGGCACATTTCCATAGTCGTGAACCATTCTGTTCGCCACATGCCAGAGAACTAAGGGGCTGATTACGATGGCGGGCGGACTTGGTCTGCCCGCCATCGTAGCGGTGTTTGGGACCGTCCGCCATGCATGCGGCGGTCCCGCATACCCGATTAGGATGGGACCGCCACCGCTGCGGTCAGATTCCGCACCGTTAACATTGCGGCGGTGGCTGCAGACAGCAGCACCGCCGCAATGTCGAAAAGAGCATGTTGTGCATTTCACTGCACTACGTGGCAGGCACTACACTGTGCCTGCCACATGGTGCAGTGAAATGCAGGGGGTACCCTGGGTACCCCCTCAATGCACCCACACCTCCCCCCAACACAAGGGGGGCCTGCAACGGGCCCCCGGAACCAATCCCCGCCAGCCTTTTAATGGCAGTTTACCCGCCACGGAAAGGCTGGCTTCCGCCAGCATCGTAATTCGGCGGACGGAGCCTGCTAGGCTCCGCCACCATTGTGAGCATGATGAGCGCTCCGCCAGGCAATCGTAACGATTGCCTGTGGCGGCTCCGTGGCGGACAGGCTTTGCCTCCGCTGCGGTCGCAGTCTGGATTCCACCGCCATCGTAATATGGCGGTCGGAGAATCGCGGTCCGCAGGGCCGGCGGACCTCACTGCTGGCCCGGCGGTGGCGATCGTTCCACCATCGTAATCAGCCCCTAACTTACAAATGTTCATTCTAGCATTGATCACTTCTCTCAAAATGATCTTGTTTTTTGTAAAATCATCTGCTAAAACAATAGTGTGTGGCTCTGAAAATACACATCTTTAAAGACAAGACTGACAAGATTTGTTGTTCAAGTGGTAAATTTTTGTCCTTTAAGAATACCAGGGGGCAAATTGCGAGTCAGGTGGAGCGTAATTCCAGTAAGGGATTCTGCTCCACCCGATCACAAGTTGGACGGTGACCCTTCACCTGGATTTCCTGCACCAAGCCCTATTTCACCAGCCAGATAAACTGTTCATTAAAATCACCTGCAGCATTGACTGCAACATCAAACAGGAATCTGTTCCTCTATCTGCCTGAGCATTGATTTCAGCAAGGGAAGCACTATCCTCCTCCACCCTCCGAGTCCCATCCCCCTTTGCCTAACACTTGCTTCCCAGCTCATATTTTTGACCTGGTCAGAGTAGGTAGCAATTGTGAGCATTAATCTCGCCAACAGGGAAAACCATACAGAATTTCACCCGGTAAAAATGGTTTTGCACAGTTAATCCTAGTTCCGGGGAGATTAACTCATAATTACACAGTACTGGTGGGGTGTTCCGTTACCGCACTGGTACGTTAATTGCGTGTTTGGAGTTTGCACCCAACCGGCGTGTGGACCTCGACGCAAAAGGAACACCAGATGGGCGAGGGAGGTATATATACCTTGCCCCGCCCACTCAGTGCGCCGGAAGTGACGCAAGCAATGCGCCGGACCTCGGGACTCCGGAGGTCTAACCACTAGGCCAGTTGGGTTGAGCCAAATGTGGCACTATGGTGGCCGCCCTCTGATGGGGGCCCCCTGCGTGGGCCGCGGGCAGCCTCATAATCAGGAGACAAATGTTTTAGTGCCAATATTGGCAACACTTCATAGTTCTCGTACGGCAAAAATACATAAATAAACCACACAACACCTTGTTAGTGGAGAAAATTGCTGCAGGTTTATTTCCATCACAAATATGCCAACATGGTGGGTTATCTTACGGGCGATCCAAGGGCAGGCAAGCCCCCCTACGCCGCCTGCCCGCCTGATGAGCCAAATTACACCGTGGCCGTCGCCAATCAGAAGTGTCCTGGAAGCACCTATGCTTTAAGTACAAATGTCACTACTTCATGGTACTTGGTGTGTTTAATAAAACTAATAACAGGTCAACCAAATCAATCAGGCATCCCCCGCTTACTTTAGGCGTGTTGGATTGAGGGGATCCAGAGAAACCTGGAAGATATCTCCCTTGGCATGCCATCCTTTTAGCACAACATTTACCACTTTAGGCATGTCACTTAAATCGTCTCCATCCTGCGTTTAAGGCTAATTAGTTTGAGTTCTGCTTAGACAACATCCCTTCTAAGAGTGTTGAGTAAGCACTCATGTTCGTCTCTTGTACAAGTCGTCCCCGTTTGCCTGGCACTCGTTAGACCAAAGGAAGCTTTTCACAAGCCCCCTATACAAATGAATATATCATGTTGCGCAACTTGGGACACTATTACTTCATCACCACGTACTTTTAGACATGGAACTACTGCCAAAGGTATCCCCACCTTAGTCCTGTTTAACCACTAAATAAATACTTGTATAAGGGAACAAAAGAGTACCAGTGCACCTTGCCAAGGGGCTTCCACTGCGAGTGAACCCCTGTCGTTGCGTTTTAGACTGATGATCTGTAACATCTATGACTTTAATTAATTTCGCTGCAATTTGTGCTGGAGATGGCGGATTTTGCAGCAGGTCCATGATTATAGGACATAAGGCGTGGCATTGCATAGTTCCAGTGACCTGGCTGTGAGGAGCTGCCTTACCACTGTTGTTGGCACATGTAGTGCGAGGTTCAACCGCCTCCCCCATTAAAAATTAACTGACACACAAAGTAAAGACCCTCCATGTGTACATATGCACAGCTGCTAGGTTGGCAGTGGGCAGAATGCTAACATGCAGTAATGTCATTTCGGGGTCAACCATGACTGTCCTAACCGTTACTACTGGACTCTTAGGGGACAGACCATAACACATTGTGCTCCTGTGGTTGCTCGCTGTGCATCAATTAAGTAGAATAATCGTGCCAATGAACAGCAAACGGTTTGATTCCCGGAAAGTATGAATGGTGGCACTGATTCCTGCAGTTCCTGGAAAGTGCAATGCTCGCAAACCATACATGGGGAAACTTAGTTGCACATTGCCGGCTCCTATAGAGCGGGATATGAGAATGTAGAGCATCCCCCCCAGCAGCCCACACTGTGACTGCTGTGTGCAACTATTTACCTTTGTGCTGAGGATGACTCTCTATTGTCAGACTTGGCTGCAGCTCGCTCTACCAGGTTCCTACTTCTAACGCAAGTGCAGTTACAAGAGAACTCCCCATCCCGCCCAATTGGAATGCTGTGATGTCTTGCTCCCAATCCTAACCGGCTGCTCACTGTCACCCTGTGTGTGGTTTGGTCACCTGAATGGGACAATCCAATGTCCGCCAATTGTCCTTTCGATGCCGCGCACGTTCTTGTGGTCCCTCTTGGACCGCTGCTGGATCGTATGACAACCCCCGCTCAATGACTGCCCAGGCTAGAGGCAACTTGTTGCCGGTACCCGCTTCTATCCTGTCTCCTCCTAGGCGCAACACCCTGGCCTTCCATGGCAGAGACCCATCCAGGAAAGTACCAAGCCCCCTGTAGGCCCGCCTGCATCTGAGCACCTGCTCCATTGCTGCACCCTGAATACTTCCAGGAAATCTGGAGCACCTACCACGCCTCTAAGCATAGCGATAGTGCAGGTTGTCCTTATGCCAAAATCCCGCTAGTGACGGACGGCAACGGTCCGCACCTGGGCTTTAGCACCCAGTCTCCTAACGCAACAACAGGCTAACGCAACATGTGCTCACAGGTAGACTTCACAGATTCTAACCCTAGCTAGTCCCATATGGATCAGATGATCAGGTAGTCCCGTCAGGACTCTTTACGCTTCTAATTCACACTTTGATAAATGAGTGTCCCAAAAGGTTGGCTTCCTATAAGCATGGCATGCCTCGGTGGTATCACCAGTGCTGTGAATTGAACCATTCGCGCCTAACAAGCCACAACTGCCCCCAGCAAGCCAACCGCTCAACGCGCCCAGCACCCAGAGCGCTACCCCTGTTCCCATCCTTAATCAAGGAAAACCGTATGTCATGATTCACAGAGACTGACTACCAACTTCAACTAAGCAATTCTGTATTACAGTATTGCTCTGTTATCCCACAACGGATAGCCAGGACCCTCTCTGGTCTGCCTCACTATTGGCTTGCTAGATTGCTTGAGCAGTCCCGAGACTACATCACATGACTCGGTCACACCGACCACAGGTGTGTTTCTCCCAGCAGGAGGAGGAAAGCCCAGTGCTTAGGTCATTATGTCGGGAGAGTGCGCATGGCATGTCAACGCTTAACTACTCTTCCTTCCTCTTATACGCGGTTGCCTCACTGTGGAATTCTCCCCTTGCTCTGTCCGTCTATCCTGACACTCCGGACACCCGGAACATGTCCCACATAGCAGCCTGATGCTTTGGCTGCTATGTTAAATATTGTAACCAACTCGCAGTACACTTGTTATGCTGCTATCGTTGTAAAGCCCTGATGCCTATGGGCCAGGTCCGCGGTATATGAAATTGCAAATAAGGTAAACAATACGAATGCACTCCGGCGCAAGGATCGGGCACGCCGAGAACACGCATAACGGGTCACCACTCAGGCAGAAGTTGCCCAGCACCAACTGTCGCCAGTAGAGCGCAAGTTGCATAGTGCAGCGAGTCAGACGCTAGCATGCGGCTCCCTGAGGAGGCCCTGGACTCAATGGTAGACGGGACGGGAGCTGCTGTTGTCTGTCTACTCTGCCCCACCCATATCCCTGCTAGCTGAGCCAACCAGGCTAGTGGGTAGATGCGCAGGCTTACCCGTACCAAAGACAGGCTTCAGCCCTTACTCCCCCCTACAAAGCACATTGAAACCTTACAATTAATCAACCTGACTTCCCCGCAGAGCCGCCTCTCATCGCTGTAGATGTAACTTCCAGGACTCGTCACTTCTATTTCTTTTCCAATTTCTACCCTCGGGGTGCAGCACTGACTAACGCAACGTCTCAGGGTACGCCCTGCCTGTGACCGCTGCCCCGTGCCGGGCTCCAGCCCCCGGTCCGCTCTGCCAGAAGCCACTGCAAGAGGCAGAATACCGAGCCATCAAAGACATTGTAATTAGTTACTGTAGACATTGTACTTGAATACTGTACATGTGATCCTAGATCAGGAGCCCCTGTCAATTCAGAAAAGAAAGGGGGAGAATAGAGTCTGCTGTCCTCCCCACCGACCAGGAAATCTAGTGCGACGGTAGGAACGTCGCAGAATGAATGCCCCAGCCCCCGCTGAGGAACCTATGCTCCCGGAGCCACCGAGTTAATTAGAAGTTGGCCCGCGCGTGTATTGTACCGCGGCCGCATAGGCACTGGCTTTTCCACTGCATGGCTGTTGCATCCGCTAAATAAGCCCGGACTATCGCTTAATAGCATTACCTACAGTGCATGCTTTCCTTCAGAACTGGTGAGACTAAGAAAGAAAATTAAGTCGCTGTTAGCAAAACAGTGCACGATGGACTACCGTCGAGTGTTTTTTTTTTCTTTTTTCCTTTTCCTTTCTTTCTGAGCTGCCCACACGGCGGCCTTGGCCCCAGAGGTTGGCTGCCTGGTTTACATAGGAGCGTAGCGACAGCAAACATACAGGCGAATGGTGAAAACCGGATTTGCCGTAGCCGAACTGATGGGAGCATTATGGGCCTGCCGCTGCTAGCTCGAGTCAGCATCAGTTGTGCTAGACCGGACCATCACAAAAGCAGAAACCACCAGCTAACCACCAACTGAGCCCCAGAACACCAGGTGGGCCCCGGCTCCCCTGTCTCCGGATGGCATGATTTCCCATTACCCCCATCGTGCTCAACCGACGGATCATGTTCAAACTTGCTCCCCTCTTCCCTACACGGTGAAGATACAACTTGGCAGCCTGCAGCCACCTCCCGGCCTACACTCAGGCACTCCGTACCGTCGGCACCAAGTGGAGATGCAGGAAGCAACCCCCGACACATCACATTTGGGGCCCGGGCACAGCGAGACAGCCCCAAGCCCGCCAGCGAAGACCAGTGGGCCCCACCGCACCCTGCACGCACCCACACCGAGAGAGTGCAGACAAAATGCACACATCAATCTGCACCCCCCGCGCTCTAACCTGCAATGTAAATCTCCGGCGTAGTACTCCTACCTGCCCCGACCTGATGGCCCCCAGCCTGCCCCAAAACACAACTCTGAAGTCTGTCCTCTGCCACTAGGGGCGCTGTGGTCAGCAGAGGGTCTTAAGGCTGGCATACATGGTGGTACGTCGTCCATGCGGGAAAGTCCCGGTGTTTGCACAGACTTATCACCCATACGGGTCTCACGGCGCTGGGGGCAGCCCTCCTCCCATCAGCTGCTATAGCTCACCCGCAGGTTCTGCTGGCGCCGCAGCCGCTGGGCGGAATGCCTGGCAACTGGATAAAATTGCAGGCTGCGGATCGCTCGGGCACCCTGGAGGGGTTACAGGCAGGTCCTCGCACCGAGCTAACTGCGAGGTAACCCCTCTCCTGCACGCGGCAGAAGAAGGCCGGCGCAGGGCCCCAGTCCGTTGCGGAGTCACATGTGCCACGGAGGCTTTCTTGGGGCTCAGAACCACCGGGCAGGGGGAGTGATCCCGGGCCCCGTCAAAGCAGGTGAGGACGGGGTAGTTCTGGCTAAGGGGGGGGAAATCAGACCACTTACGCCGCACCGATCCTGCCAGTGAGGAGCCTGCGCCCCCAAGGGCTTGCGGGTCCCATTAAGGCCTGCGAGGGACCTGACCCGCCTCACTAGCTCCCGCAGCTTGCGCAGTCCCACCACTTGCCCCCCCACCAGCGGCCGCAACATATCAGGCAAAAGCCGCCACAGAAACCTAATAGCTGGGGCGAGGTGGCCTCTCTTCGCGTGGGTTTATCTCTGCCTGCACCGCGCTGCCCTCTCCCCAACCCAAAGTGCCTCCAGGGCAGCCGGCGGGAAGGGGAGGCTGCTGCTGGACTTAATGTTCCAGGCACGCCTCCGATTGCCCGACACCGTCTCCGATCCGAGCAGCTTTCCGGTGCATGTTATCACCGAAACCCGCTCCGTGAGCTGTTCCCCAACCCCCTCCTGCGGCGGACCAAGCATGGGCAATGGCCGATACCAGTCGCACAAACTAGTAAGGGGAGGAGGGTGGGGATGGGGATACACTCACCGGAGAGTTGGATCGGGCGCGGAACTCGTAAACAGCGAGACGGGCAGCAAACAAGAGGCCGCACCATGGGCGGGGAAAGGTATATGTACCCCCTGTCCTCCCCCCACCACGGCCGGAAGTGCCGCGGCCGACTGGCCCATCTGGCCACTAGACCGGGGAACCCTAATCCCTGACTCGTGTGCCTTCCTGTAGCACTAAGGCGGCCGCCCTCTTAGGAGGGTCCCCTTCGTGGACCACGGGCAGCCCACATATCTTCTTCGACTGAGCCAACTCACCCTCAATAAAGCCCTGGTGGAGATTCGCGTAACCATAAACAAGCGAATTCAATCTAACAAAGACAAACAAAACCTTTTTCTAAAAATGGTCACTTGTTTTAAAAATGCCTTATTAGTGTTTTTCACGTTACATAAACAATCTGCTTGAACTTATATTCCATCAAAGCAGCCTACTGTGAAGTCAATTGATTATCAAAGGAGAGGGTGAAGGCAGAGGCTTTTATTCAATGGGTCGCGATCTTTTCCGTTATTTCTTGAGTCTTCATCGTTTTGTTTTGCGAAAAGGCTTTTATTGAGGAGCCACAATTCCATGGAAAAGAATTTTTAGTCCCAAGAGCACATTATGGAGTTCAAATACTTTACATAAGAGTCTTAAAAAACCTTGGGGCATATTATCAACGGCCAGCGATAATTATCGCTGGCCGTTCACAGCGTGAGAATAGTTATCGCCGGCTACCGCAGATAATTATCGCCATGCTAGCGCTGTATTAACAACGCATAGCGCAATGGCGATAATTATTCCTGCGATAGCTTAGTTTTCCATGGAACATCGCTGGTTTTCCAGCGATGTTCCATGGAAAACGGCGAGTAACCTTGCTGGATACGACCCTGTGGTCGTATCAGCAGAATCCATCTCCCATGTAAAGTATAATTGAGTCAGGAATTTAACAGACGTTAAATTCCTGAGTTAAAGCTGAGGTAGCGCGATTTCTTTTATCGCTGCACTCTCCTTGTTAATATCGCGAAGCTGCCTTCGCGATATTAATCTCGTGTTAGTTTTCACAGCCACGCCTTCTTTGCATCTCATTAGCGATGCAAGGCGAGGCTGTGAAAACGGGCTCTACATCAAGGAAACACGCGCTAGCGTGTCCTTGATGATATTGCGATATAATTATCGCCGCTTTTCGCCCGAAAACGGACGCTAAAGCGGCGATAATTATATCGCCAGCCCTTGATAATATGCCCCTAGTAACTAAATGCAAGTCTTGGAGTTTTAATAGCTGCATTAGGGTTCTGAATCCAAAAGCTTCGAACTTTGCTAATTTGTGGTTGTGTGTCCGTGACTGAACAACGTTATTCTACATGATGATAGGAGTGGGTAGGTATGCAAAAGTTTGGTAACAGCAGCCAGCAGGGAATAGGCTGTTTGGAAGAGCTGCTGACTACCTCTACTATCTGTTACAAAAGTGGCAACTTTTCAACTTTATCATGCGCGGTTATGTATATGCAAACGAAGGGTCAGGACCACGAACCTTTAGTTGATGTGTGGCGCATGAAGATGACCCATAAGTTACACAACTTTGAACGTTGTTTACTCACTATTGGGATGTGTACGTCTTACAGGGTCGGCTGCAGATAGAGTGAATGATTGTACAAGAATGCTTCCTCTATTTCAACCTACTCTTTAGCTATATTCTCTGGCTCAGTATGAGTTGCACGGTACTGTCCAGGTGGTAAAATTGTGCTTGGAAACAGCAGTATCATACAGTTACATGGCATCAGTATTGTTCAATTATGAGTAAAAACCCAATGAAATGGAGAACTACCATATGGGACCGGATTTACCATTCCTAAACCACACAGAGGGGCATATTAGCAAGACCACGTTAACATATCGCCTGCTTTAGCTGCAGGAAACTGCCGCTAAAGTGGCGATAATGGGCTTGCTAATATGCGTTATGGAATTCAATAGAAGCCCAGGTTAGATGTCCTGCACATCTAACCTGGGCTTCTATTGAATTCTATAACGCATATTAGCAAGCTCATTATCGCCGCTTTAGCGGCAGTTTCCTGCCGCTAAAACGGCGATAATTTTAACGTGGGTCTTGCTAATATGCCCCAGAATTCCCAATTTTGTGGGGTTTAACACATACATTTCCCACCTGCTTAGAGCAAGTGTTAAATGTATGCTGCAGCCTCTCTCTGGGGATGCGGTGTAGGTAGGGGTGTGTTGGGAGTACGAGAGGAAAAGTGAAGCCAAATTCAATCAGGGGTGTTCATTCACAAGAATGGGGAAAGAAGCCTGGCTGCTGCTGTAGCCAAAGCCACATGTGCTTTTTCCGGGTGGAATTACTGCACAGTAAAATTGGGTCTAGTGTTCCAATACCCAGGAAAAGCGAGAGCGGGAACACTGACCCACTCAGAATATGGCAGAGAAGAATTCCATATTGTAATTCCACACCACCTGACTCATAATCAGGACCATAGAGCAAGAATGGTGGCCTGCTAAACAGCAAATATTTATGTCATGTAAGTGAAAATAGATGTGGCCCAATACCATCTTTTAGTGCAACTATACTAATAAACGCACACCCATACTTGCAGTGTAAAGTCAAATTCCATATCATTACCACAGTACAGAGAAATTAACCTGGAAAAAAACACTGCATCACAGATTGCAATGAATTTGCAGGGGCAAACCTCTATAAACTCTAAAAGTTAGGAGGTCTCTGTAATCATTTGCATCCTGGTTTGATTAAGCATCATTTATTAAAATAAATACACATGAAAAAAAATCATGGCATAGACCATAGATACAGATGTCCATAGTGTAATATGTTGTCCATTGCCATTTTTGAAGGAGGGGATGGGCCTCATGACACACTTGCAGCACCACTTCATTGGAGTAATGGCCTTTTCCTTTTCAATAGAAACTCAGATCTAAACATAAGTACATTGGGGCCGATTATGATGTTGGTCGGATCATCGCGGAATCGGGACCGATCGAACTCCAGTTGGCGGTCCCGACCGCCTTATTGCGATGCGACTGCACATGGTGCTGTCGCATACTCACATTTTCCTATGGGAGCTTGTGCTACGGCCGTAAACAAGATGTAAAACAAGCTCCCATAGGGAAATGGGAGGTTGTGTTCATCCCTGCACTGTGTGGCAGATACCTCAGGGTGCCTGCCACATGGTGCAGGGATCAACAGGGGGGCACCATAGGTGCCCCCTTAGGCCCCAACCGGAGGCCACAAAGAGAAGGGGCCCCTGCTAGGGGCCCCCAAACTTGCTTTCCGACATGCTTTCCATTCCGGAAAGCCCGGCATGGAAAGGTTGTAGGAAACCGAGCATCGTAATCCCAAAGGTGGAAACACTGTCCATTGGGATTACGGGCCGGTTTCCGACTGGCCGACAGGCTCCTTGAGCCTGTCGGAATCCAGCCGGAATGATCGGCCGGGTTCAATTCAAACCCTCTAGATTGTAATAGGCCCCTAAGTATCTATTGTTCCCCACCACACACACATCACCCATGGCCATGAAATAAATGTGATGCAATAATATGATTTAGTTCAACTGTACTAATAAATGCACATTCACATATTTATTTCTACGATGCAAAGGTCAAATTAAAGTTTACTACCACAGCACAGAACAACTGACATTGGAATAACACTTTTACACAATTGACATTGGAATAACACTTTTACTCCCTCTCAGATTGCATGTAACAATTACTTTTTCAGAAAAATTACTCTCCTAATAGACTGTCTCTGTCGTGTAAAGTGAGCTTATTTTACTGCACAAATGTAGCCCCTTGCATACAGGCTTTTGTTGACCCTCTCTTAAAACAAGTACATGTGAAAAAATGCAGTGGCATAAACAGTTTATGCAAATCCACAGTATTGTATGTATTACTGTTGTTGATGGAGGGGAAGGCCCTCGCCATGCACTGTTTTGTCATCAATGATGTCATTTCAAATTTTGCAGTGATGTTATCAATGATGTCATGGAACACAGCGCATGGATGTGCACTATGGGGCCGATTCCGATTCAGGCCGGAAATCTCTCCGACCGAGCCGGACCCGGAGAGATTTCCGACCGAATCGGACTCTAGCAGCCCGACCGAACGAGTACGATGCGAACGCATGCATTCGGCCTCGATTCGGTCGGACTCCCATTGAAGTCAATGGGAGCCGGTCGTACAACGCGTACGAGGGCTCCCATTGTCTCAATGGGTGCGAGGCGAACAAGGGCGCCCCCTACAGCGGGTACACGTCGATGCGACTCGCGCCGTACATGCACAGGTAGGGGGACCCATGGGTCCCCCTGTGTGCGACTCGCGCGGCTACGCGCACAGGGGTCCGACACGGACCCCCAAAGTCCAGCTCCGACTGCTCTTTCGAGCCGGACGGCGCGAGTCGGTCGGACTGCTCGAGGCGCGCATCGTACTTGCCCGGCCGGGGAACGTCTCCATTGCACGGTGCGAGTCGTGTCCGTGCGAGTCGGTCGGAGCAGTTCGGACCCGCGAACGAGTCGGTCGGCGGTTTCGCGTGCGCTCGCATCATACTCGCTAGCCCGGACGAACGTTCGAATCGGTCGGGAAAGAGGGCTCTGAATCGGATCCGGTTAAGCCGAATCCGATTCGGTGCCCTACCGGCCGAGATCGGAATCGGCCCCAAAGTGCCTTTTTCTCTTGCGGCTTGTGCTGCTCCCCTTTTCCTGGGCCGCAGCACAAACCACAGTAGAAAAAAGCACTTTCCAATCGCCTGCAGGGCGGTCTGATCATAATAGGCCGGATGGGACAGCCGACTCATTGTCGGACTGTCACCTGCCCAATACGATCGCGGTCGGCCGTCTCGTAATGAGGGCCTATGTTTTAACTGACAATTTAGCTAAATATTACATCCCTTTAACCTTTGTTTTTTCTGTGAATGTCCAAGGTTTTGTAATGCTAAGTAAGATATTATTACCATACCTAACTATACCTTCACTTTAATCTTTGTTTTCTTCAGTGACTTTCTAGGGTTTTTTAATGTAAAGTAATATTTTATTACCACACATAACGTCCACACCTCATGGACAGCAAACATAATGTGGTGAGCGGCCTTTGGCCGAGCCCTTCGTCCAATCCCCCATCGGCAGACAACCTCTGCCATGCATGTCCTTCAGCCCACCTCCCCCTTTAAGTAATTTTGGCCCGGTGAAATGTGGTCTCTGGGGACTTTAGAGGCTCAGGGAGGGGTGACAGCATGCCCCCTCATCTCTCAAATTCATTGCACCACTCTTCATGCCCTGGCCCACCCCGGGAGTTTGTTTTATGAAAGCGTGGGACCCCAAGCTTTTTAAAATTTTATTGCATATTTGTGGATTCACTGCAAATTTGCGATAAAATTAAAAAATATATGTTTTTGGCCCCGGGGTTCCGGACCCCCCCAACAGCCGTGGGGTGCAGGGTATCCCTACCTGTCCCCTTGTATAATTTGCAAAGTTTTTTTCCAGAACAAAGGACTGAGGACTGAGTCCTGTATCCTGAGATGGCTGCCACCATATCTTTGTTGACATGGTGGCAGCTAATCAGATCTTATCTCATTATCTGCCAGCCAGCAGATCCAACGTGGCATGAAATGCACAAAATGATTGAGCCTTAAACATCTCAAAAACTACTGAATGGACTTAAACAAAAATCACAAAAAGCACACTTTCTGCACCAAGATCTAGCTTTCTCCCAAATTTGCTTTACATCCTTTCAGCCATTTGGGCTGTAGCTGTGTCTAAATTTCTTATGGAAAAATGAATGGGCAAAACATGTTTTGGGACCCTCTCCTTTTTCTCGGATCTCACTTGATGGTTTAACCCAAAACATTCCAGGAAGGAGCTGAGGTGGATGAGACTTTCTTAAAAACGCTTCGTGAAGATTTGTCAAATGGCAGCAAAATTATAAGCAAACCAAAAATGGTGATATATACAAAGTTTAGGCTTCTGTCTTCCTCAGGCAGTACAATATTATTTTGCTAAGAAGCTGCAGAGCTAATCTCTGCTGAATTGTCAAATAGCATCATGAGTAAAGATTCCTTTTGGAATGTGGAATCGGTATTTAGACAAATATCGAGTTTTAAATATCGGGTTGCAGAAATATCAGGGAAAAATATCATGATACAAAAAATTTTGTGATGAAGAGATATTGTCAAGAATATTGATATTTTAGGGAAGTAATATAGTTTTCAAGAATATCATTTTTATTAATATCGTTTTCAATAATAAAGTGGTAAAAAATATCATTTTTTAATTATATTTATGTGTGTTATCTTATATATTAATATAATGGGTTATTATTAAGGCTCCCGGTTTTCCGTTTAAACAGATTTTTACTTATAAATGCAGACAGAAAACGTTTTTTCCTTTGTCTGCATTTATAAATATAAACGGAAAAATACTGAGAAACCAGATTCAGACAATCCTGCGGAGCAGCTGTGCTCCTGCCCAGGGTTGCCTAATCTGGCGCATAGAGGAATGCAGCTGCCCTCGGCACATGAAAGGCGCCTTACTAGTGGGGAAGACTCTAAGCACTGCATTTGGCACTCTCTCCCTGTATGCCATTCATCAGGAGTGGACCCCAGTGGAGAGCGTGGTGTAGCCATCCTCATCTGGTGTGCTCTCCCAGTGTGGAGTTCATTGCTTTACAGGGTGTGCATTTTCACAGCCCCATTGTTCTTCAGGTACCGCAGGCGGTGAGGGGGTTAATGTCTCTGTTAAAACTAACTGCTACAGCATCAGATTGTATTCACAAGACTGTGCAGCCGATGCTGAACAATCCGCTGCACGTTAACTTTAATTGGTGTGCAGGATGTGCTGCTGTTGTGACTTTGATGGCCATCCAGGATGAGGGTGGATGGCAGTTTCAGGAATGTTTTCTGGTGCCACTAAAAAGCACATTTACATTGAGATCGCTGCATCGGCAAAGCCTCGTGTGATTCTAGGCATATCACTTCATTTCCACATGCCTGTAAAGAATGCATATGACCAGATGAAATTCGGCTGGCGCTCAGGTAAAGCACTCCAAGACCTTTGTGTCGAGTTCCATTGTTCTGCGTGTTTGCTCGGGGGAAATGTTTCCTATGTTGAAACAATGCGTTTCGCACCCTCCTCCTACCCTCAAAAATATGAACACTCACCTTAGGTTTTAGCAATTTATAAACAGATTTATCATAGTGTATGCTGGAAAATAATGATCTCTTCTGTTTAAAGAAAATAGAAGAAAATTCCGCCAAAAGGATTCTTATGTAGGTCTAAATCCCAGCAAAGTTGTTCTGTAATGAAAAAAACAGAATGGGTTGCTCCCCCAAAGACACAGCTTGACATTTGACCTCTGTTTTTGAATGCACAGCAAATGTGACTAGATAAGAAAAGGATTTAAAAGCCCTGTTTACAGAAAGTGAGTTCTATCCTCCCCTACGGTCCCTAGGGTGTACAGCCCCACAGTAAAGGTTTCTTAATGCAAGTTACTCAAGGTCTGTTTAGGCCTATGCTCACTTAAAATTATTTTGGCAAAGTTTTCAGATAAATTTATTTTGTTTTTCTAATTTGACGTATTTATAAATATATCTAAACCTATAACACCTGAGTGCAAGTGTGTAGTGTCTGTTTGAATAAATGTGAAAAAATACTAGCTGCAGCGTCTTCTTTTGCTTGCAACAAAAATAAATGTGGATAAATACAGATAAAATTACCAAAAAATAAATATGGATAAATACAGACGGAAATGTAAAAAAAAAAATACCATAAAACCGGGAGCCCTAGTTATTATTGATTGTATAATAATTTATATTCTTGTAGGAGGATGCTAGGTTTGTAGGGGTGTAGGGTGGGAAGTTAATGTAGTACAATTAATTCATAATTAATTATTAATTTATTATTAATTATTTAATTGATTATTAGTTAAGTTACTTGTGTAATGATTATATTTTCTAAGCTATATATTATGTGCAGGCTGCTGAGTCTGTAGGGGTATAGGGTGGAAGTTAATTAAGCACAAATTAATTAACAATTTCTCAATAATTATGTAATTGATTGTAAATTATGTAAATTGTGTAATAATTATAGTTGTTAAATTATATATTAGTTGCAGGTTGCTGGGTTTGTGCGAGTATAGTGAGGAAAGGTAATTATTAACTATGTATTTAATAAATATTTAATTATTATTAATTTATTGATCAATATGTAATTATTTATTAATTATGCTAATTGTGTTACATTTATTCATTTTAGTTATATTTTAAGTGTGGGCTGCTAGGTCTGTGGGGGCATAGTGTGGTAAGTTAATTAAGTAATAAATATTAGACAATTTTTTTAAATTGATAATTATTAATAGTCATGTAAATTGTTCAATTGTTTTTAATTTGTATAGATATGATATTTTTGAGTTCATTAATAAGGTTTATATTAAGAGTTTTATGTTTGTTATATATTAATAGGGTTATGTTTCATTTATGTTATGTGTTTGAAGTGAATTACTTTCCCTACTGTTGCACAGACTGTAGTGAGGATAGTAAATGTTACCCCTCCGAAGTCCAACGCTTTCTCTATTGTTGCACAGACTGGAGTGGGAATACTAAATGTTGCCCCTACAAAGTCCAGCACTTTTCCTACTGTTGGTAGACTGGAGTGGGAATAGTAAATGTAACCCCTCCAAAGTTCAATGCTTTATCTATTGTTGCACAGACTGAACTCGAAGTCCAACGCTTTCCCTACTGTTGCACAGACTGGAATGGGAATAGTACATTTTCCCCCTCTGGAGTCCAACACTTTCCTACTGTTGCACAGATGAGTGGGAATAATACATTTTACTTCTCTGAAATCCAATGCTTTCCCTACTGTTGCAGAGACTGGAGTGGGAATAGTAAATGTTACCCCTCTGGAGTCAAACACTTTCCCTATTGTTTCACAGACTGGAGTGGGAATAGTACATTTTAACCCTCCGAAGTCCAAAGCTTTCCCTACTGTTGCCCAGACTGGAGTGGGATAGTAAATGTTACCCCTCTGGAGTCCAAGTCCAATACTTTCCCTTCTGTTGCACAGACTGGAATGGGAATAGTATATCAATACTTTTTTTAAATTGTTTAAATATATCTTATATTATAATTTGTTTATTTGTTTAAGTTTATATTATTTGTTTATATACAAATTTTGGTTATATAATTTAAAAGACAGTTTTAGTAAATGACTTTTTTATACATATGTATGCTTTTTACAGTTGTAAATTTAAAATAAAAACACACAGAATTTATATAATGTGAAATATAGTTTTTTCGAAATAGTGCTATTTTATATATACATATAGATACATACACACACATATATAGTTAGTTGTGTATGTTTATATAAGTATATTTTTATATATGGTATTAAATGTTATGTTTATTTAAATTGCATTAAATTATTGTTATATATTAAAATATTTAAGATTTACTATTTTAAACCATATATATTCAAAACGATATTTTTGTATGTTGTTTAACGATATCAGTGTGAAAAAAATTGTATTTCAATATTTTTGTACTTACCATTATAAGTATAGTAAAATGATATTTTTTTTATAAATATTTTTGACATAATATTTCTGTATCACGATATTGTTGTGATCGATATTATGTCAGTTATCTGTGGAATCAATGCAATCTGGTTCACAAGAGCCATCCATAGGACACAGCACCCTAAAAACATATTTTGTTAAAATTTGAACTCAGGTGGGTTGCTCATGGACCTTCTGTATAAGGGCTAGGGGATCAGGGGATCCCTAACCTGCCACTTTATACCTTTATAATTGTTGTAATTTTTAGGACATGAGGACTGAGTCCCTGAGTCCTGTAATGGCAACCGCAACATTTTTGTTTGTGTTGCAGCGAGCCTATCAGAGCGAATGATCTTGCAGGGCTAGCGGCAGCCTCCTGCTCCCATGAAAGTGAGATGACCAGCGGGAAAAAAGACCTTCACGGCCAATCAAATCGCTCCATTATTTTGGAAATTACAGGCCCGCTAGAATCTCGCGAGCCTCTTGCATACCAAATCATCCTGCTATCTATAAATTATGAGTCCTAATTTCTTGAAAATGTCTGAGTGGATATACACCAAATCGTATAAAGCATGCTTTCTGAGTAAAGAGCTAGCTTTTTGTCAAATTCTGTGTAATTCTCATTTGGATGTAGCACTGTCTAATATTCCCAATGGAAATTGCATGGGAAATTGCGCTTTGGGACCCCCTTTCTCTTATTCCCTGCTTGATAGATCACCCCAAAACATTTCAGGAAGGTGCTGAGGTGGATGAGACTTTTTTCTTGGAAAGTTTCATGAATTTGTCAAACAATCCCAAAGTTATTAGTAAAGCAAATCTCTGGCTCTCAATTGAATTGCTTGACCATGTCCAGATGTCTATAAATTCTGAACAGTAATTTCTCAAAAAATACTGAAAGGATTTACAACAGATCACAAAAAGGACAATTTCTGACTAAAGACCTAGGGGCAGATTTACAAGCCCCTTGCGCCACATTTGCGTTGTTTTTAACATGGGAAAAATGATGCAAAAGTGGCGCAAGGGGCTTGTAAATCTGCCCCCTAGCTTTTTGCCACATTTGGGGGTCGATTCCGATTCGGGCCGGAAAAAGCACCGACCGACTCGGATCCGGAAAAAATACCGACCGACACGTACCCGTGGCGCCCGACACGCCAAGTACGATGCAAGGCGCGAAAAATCCGACCGACACGTAAGGAAACCAAGTCGACCGACCGAGCCGCACGGAAAACAGCAATCCGGCCGGAAAAAACGCGAATACAACCGACCGACACGCACCCGGAACAAATCCGACCGAAACGTACACGCTAACTCCAACCCGCCAAGTACGATGCAAGGCGCGAAATCCACGAGCGAGTCGGACGGAGGACAAGCCGTACGACCGACACGCATACAAAACCGAGCCGAAGCAACACAATACACCGCGACCGACGCATACGCAGCATACAAAACTGCACAAACACAGCGTGAACGAAACGGAGAACACCGTACGAGACCAATGCAGGGTCCGACTCGGTCACAAGAACGTTTCCAACATACACAAACAGCACAAGGAAAAAATCACCCAAAAAAGGCCAAACAAGCAATTACCAAGCCAATAAATACTGGGGGGGTGGGGACAGAGAACAAAGACACACCCACAACTCCACCTATATAAAGGACACAAATCACTACCATGAGCCTTTGCAAATGCCATTCCACTGCCAGCACCCAAGAGAAAGCAACCACACACCCACAGCTCATCCCTCACACAAGCCACACACCATCAGCACACCAACAAATACCTACCTCACATACACCCAGCAAAACACACACTCACACACCCTCACCTGCACACCAACACACATATCACCCACCATCACCACCCATCACCATGCCCCCAAGAAGAATCCCAAGTTCCTAGATAGTGAATTGGAAGTCATGGTAGACGAGATCCTCAGGGTGGAGCCACAGCTGTTTGGCACACTGGTCCAACAGACCCCCATGTCGCAGAAAACCAAGATGTGGGAGAGGATCATCAACAGGGTGAACGCACAATCACCATGTCGGCACACAAAGACCGACATCCAGAACAGGTGGTATGACGTGCGCAGGAGGGTACGGGACATGCTGAAGAAAGACTACATCAACAGCCAATACACCGGCAGTGGCCCTCCTGCCAAGCCAATATACCTCAGGCCCTGGGAGGAGAAGGTGCGGGCCATCCTTCCGCCAGTGAGCGTATATGGACTAGAGGACATCCCAGAGCCTGGTGAGTACACAACAAATGTACACAATATACTGCCACAAAACACACACATCACTGTCAAGGGGAGAGTCAAACCATGCACTCCTAGCAATTACACAGCAACCAGAACAGAATCATCCCAAAATGTGTATGTCAGTCAGATAAACACAACACATGCCATCAAAAAAGTCACATCCAACTGTGCCAACACATGTACAAACACAACTACAACTACAGCTAGGCAGTGGCACAAATAGAACTAACAAACACATCCACACATGTAGCCACCACAACAACACCAACACACAGTGAAGAACACTCAAAGGAAGGAATTCTGTGTATGCTGGCCAAGTCAGTGTAGCCAATAGCATCATGGGAGTCGCAGTCACACATATTGCCCCCCCCCACAACTGTCCCATCCACACCACCATGAACCATAACACAAGATCCCACAAAGCACCACCACCCTGGGTTATGTTGTGTGAAGCACAGGGACACTCTTGGGACTCTTAGCCAAACAACTGCCAGGACAACACTCCCAGCCATCCTGTCAGCACAGCCAGCCCACCCCACAGGGAAGCAGAGTCAAAAGGAAGGAAGCATGGGCATGCTGGGAAGGGGGTGGAGGCAATAGCATGATGGGAGTCGTAGTCACAGACATTGCTCAGCCTCACAACTGGCCCATCAACACCACCCTGAACCATGCTCACATCACAGGGAGTGGAGAAGGACTCACAAGATGGCTGACACTGGCTACTGCTGTGGGGAGCACAAGGCCCTGCTGGCAACTGTGCACCAACAAACAGCAGGACACCACTGACTGACATCCTGAGAGACAACTTACACTCCCTGCAATGCAAGCACGTTCCATGGTGGGATAACTGGCTGGCTGGCTGGGTGGGAAGGAGGACTTGCAGCACTAACCATAGTCACAAGCACCTCCCCTCACACACACCCCAACACAAACTCCACAGTACCCACCTGGTAGAATGCAATGCCCCCCATCCTAACACAAGATCCCACAAAGAACCACCACCCTGGGTTATGTTGTGTGAAGCACAGGGACACTCTTGGGACTTCCAGCCAAACAACTGCCAGGACAACACTCCCAGCCATCCTGTCAGCACAGCCAGCCCACCCCACAGGGAAGCAGAGTCAAAAGGAAGGAAGCATGGGCATGCTGGGAAGGGGGTGGAGGCAATAGCATGATGGGAGTCGTAGTCACAGACATTGCTCAGCCTCACAACTGGCCCATCAACACCACCCTGAACCATGCTCACATCACAGGGAGTGGAGAAGGACTCACAAGATGGCTGACACTGGCTACTGCTGTGGGGAGCACAAGGCCCTGCTGCCAACTGTGCACCAACAAACAGCAGGACACCACTGACTGACATCCTGAGAGACAACTTCCACTCCCTGCAATGCAAGCACGTTCCATGGTGGGATATCTGGCTGGCTGGGTGGGAAGGGGGACTTGCAGCACTGACTATAGTCACCAGCACCTCCCCTCACACCCCCCAACACAAACTCCACAGTACCCACCTGGTAGAATGCAATGCCCTCCATCCTAACACAAGATCCCACAAAGCACCACCACCCTGGGTTATGTTGTGTGAAGCACAGGGACACTCTTGGGACTCTTAGCCAAACAACTGCCAGGACAACACTCCCAGCCATCATGTCAGCACAGCCAGCCCACCCCACAGGGAAGCAGAGTCAAAAGGAAGGAAGCATGGGCATGCTGGGAAGGGGGTGGAGGCAATAGCATGATGGGAGTCGTAGTCACAGACATTGCTCAGCCTCACAACTGGCCCATCAACACCACCCTGAACCATGCTCACATCACAGGGAGTGGAGAAGGACTCACAAGATGGCTGACACTGGCTACTGCTGTGGGGAGCACAAGGCCCTGCTGCCAACTGTGCACCAACAAACAGCAGGACACCACTGACTGACATCCTGAGAGACAACTTCCACTCCCTGCAATGCAAGCACAGTCCATGGTGGGATATCTGGCTGGCTGGCTGGGTGGGAAGGAGGACTTGCAGCACTAACCATAGTCACAAGCACCTCCCCTCACACACACCCCAACACAAACTCCACAGTACCCACCTGGTAGAATGCAATGCCCTCCATCCTAACACAAGATCCCACAAAGCACCACCACCCTGGGTTATGTTGTGTGAAGCACAGGGACACTCTTGGGACTCTTAGCCAAACAACTGCCAGGACAACACTCCCAGCCATCCTGTCAGCACAGCCAGCCCACCCCACAGGGAAGCAGAGTCAAAAGGAAGGAAGCATGGGCATGCTGGGAAGGGGGTGGAGGCAATAGCATGATGGGAGTCGTAGTCACAGACATTGCTCAGCCTCACAACTGGCCCATCAACACCACCCTGAACCATGCTCACATCACAGGGAGTGGAGAAGGACTCACAAGATGGCTGACACTGGCTACTGCTGTGGGGAGCACAAGGCCCTGCTGCCAACTGTGCACCAACAAACAGCAGGACACCACTGACTGACATCCTGAGAGACAACTTCCACTCCCTGCAATGCAAGCACGTTCCATGGTGGGATATCTGGCTGGCTGGGTGGGAAGGGGGACTTGCAGCACTGACTATAGTCACCAGCACCTCCCCTCACACCCCCCAACACAAACTCCACAGTACCCACCTGGTAGAATGCAATGCCCTCCATCCTAACACAAGATCCCACAAAGCACCACCACCCTGGGTTATGTTGTGTGAAGCACAGGGACACTCTTGGGACTCTTAGCCAAACAACTGCCAGGACAACACTCCCAGCCATCCTGTCAGCACAGCCAGCCCACCCCACAGGGAAGCAGAGTCAAAAGGAAGGAAGCATGGGCATGCTGGGAACGGGGGTGGAGGCAATAGCATGATGGGAGTCGTAGTCACAGACATTGCTCAGCCTCACAACTGGCCCATCAACACCACCCTGAACCATGCTCACATCACAGGGAGTGGAGAAGGACTCACAAGATGGCTGACACTGGCTACTGCTGTGGGGAGCACAAGGCCCTGCTGCCAACTGTGCACCAACAAACAGCAGGACACCACTGACTGACATCCTGAGAGACAACTTACACTCCCTGCAATGCAAGCACGTTCCATGGTGGGATAACTGACTGGCTGGGTGGGTGGGAAGGAGGTCCGGCTGTCAACCAAACACAAGCAATGCAGACCATGTTCACACCCCAGAAAATACATAGAAATGCCCAAATAATGCAGGACAATGTGCCACACCAATATCAACCCCTGACTGTGACGACTTAGGACAATGCAATGTACAGGCCCGCACCCAGAGGCACAGTCACAACTGTCATGTGTGTCAACCATTGATGCCTGCAGAAACATGACATACATTGTTTGTGTCTCCCAAAAACAGGTGATGATGGGGACACAGCAGCAGACGCTGAGGAGTCCCAGTCCCAGGCTCAAGAGGATGCCGAGCTCACTGGCGTCGTACAGCCTCTGTCCTCCTCGGACGATGAAGAACAACCTGGCACATCCGGTGCAAGTCAACATGCAGCACCAGCAGGACCACCAGCTGCAGCACCAGCAGGACCACCAGCTGCACCCCCTGCACCCACCCCTACAACGACTGTCACCACGAATACCATCCCTGCCGACATGGACAGAATAAGGAGCAACACCAGCACAGTGACCCTGGACCAACCTGGGGCCATGGACACCACCACCACCACCAACCCCCAAGGTGGACCAGGGTTATCTGTGCGTGCCACTGCACACACTGCACATGTCAGCAGGGGTGGTGGGAGGGGTGGGAGACAGAGGTCGCTGCTTGCAGACGTTGCTGGTGTGCATGACGACCCACAACTGGTACGCATAGCTGATGCGTACCAGTCCAGCACCGGAGAGCTCAGCCAGGTAGTGGGGCTCCTCAGAGACATTAAACAGCAGCAGGCTGCCCATCATGCCCGCTTGGACTCCCACATGTCCCACGTGGAGTCACACATGTCCCGTGTGGACTCACACATGTCCCGCGTGGAGTCCAAGTGGGATGCACTGCATGAGATGACGGCGGTGCACAGGGACATTTTACAATGCCTCCGCCAGATGAACAGCAACCAGTCCACACCTCCCTGTGTGCCAACAACATCTGGTGCCGAACAAACTGCAACTGCCACAGGGAGGGAGGAGGACTCTGGCGGAGAGTCCCCTGCACCGCAGCAGCCTGCACTTGAGGGCCCCCCCCCAAGAAGAGGGGTCGTCCGAGGAGGGAAAAGTGAGAGGCCGATGGCCAAGCGCAACTCCCAGGAAGCCTGAACCTGTTCTGGATGTTCGCCTTTGTGCACAGACTGTTCACCCTGTTGACGGCAACACTACTCCCACACATTGCATGGGGAGTACAAGTTGGACCAATGTGTCAGACAACTGTGGCCCCGATACTGGGGATCCTGTCTACCCGGACTTTCAATTCACCTAGGAACTTGGGATTGCAAGATTCATGTACAGCACAACCCATCCTATGCACTATTAACACAAATGTATCACAATAAACACACTAATACACCATACTTGCCTCTGTCGTGATTCCAACGTGGGTGCTGTTATGGGGATGATGAACTGCAAAATTACACTGTGTATGCGAACTGCAACAGCAAGGACAACACAGGCATGTGAGTACAGGCAACGTGACACACATGAGGGAGACACACCACCAGGGCTACACGACACATACACACCTAGGCCATCTGACTCATTGCCTACACTGATGTTGCCAGGGAAGACGGTGCAATGCACAGACACCACACCCATTCCCAGTTGTAGTCAAGTAGCCCACAGGTGCAGTAAGCAAATGGCAGTCAAATGTGTGACCACAGACAACGCACATCACAAAGTGAAGCACAGGTTTATTACACAGTTGCAACATGCCGTAACCACTACAGATGCAAGGTAACCCCACCTGGTAGCGGGCACACAGTCAACAACTGTAGACGGAAGGAAGTCCATGGGTGTGGCGCACATCACCTGTAGGGACACAACAGCTACCAGCCTGGATGTGCACTCACGTCGTCGGTGGACACAGTTGACCAAACGAATCTGAAAGTACCCTGTGAAGGACAGAAATGACACACAGTCAAAAGCAATGGAGTACAGGACAGAACAGCAAAACTCATGCACAATACATGTTACAAGATACCCACCCAGAACCAAGTTAGCATGTCAACACTGTTGGGGAGTACAGCCCACCTGTCACCACACATCGCAACACACATCCAGTCAAGTAGCCCATGGACACACTCCAACAGCACCAGAGCACCACCCACACATCATGCCAACTCACATCATTGACATGACACCTCAGGATACTCACATTCAGCTAAAGAAGTTGGTGATGAGCTGTGTGCGGACATCACCATCACCATCATCATCATCATCATCGTCACTGGCATCGTGGTCCAGGCCAGGATCCTCCACAGGTGGCGGATGTTGGTCATTGTCATCCTGGATGAGAGGCAACTCCTTCCGCACTGCCAGGTTGTGGAGCATGCAGCAGACGATGATAATCTTGCACACTTTCGCAGGGGCATATGGGAGGGACCCTCCGGTCTTGTCCAGGCAGCGGAAGCGGCTCTTCAGGAGACCAAAGGTCCGCTCAATCACTCTCCTGGTCCGACCATGTGCCTCATTGTAGCGCATCTGGGCAGGTGTCACAGGGTTCCTGAGGGGTGTCAGCAACCACGGCATGTTGGGGTATCCCGAGTCACCTACGGACAGACAAGTGCACATTAGCTGACTTGGAAAAGTGGGCGGAATACTACAGATCAGATCACACACAATGGCACAAAGTCAGTACACACCGACAAGCCAGGCACGCTGGTTCTGCATCTGTGCCATCATCCTGGGGATGCGACTACTCCTCATCACAAAGGCATCGTGTGCTGAACCAGGGAAACGGGCACACACGTGTGTGATGGTCATGTCTGCAAGACACACCACCAGTGCATTGACCGAGTGGTAGTGCTTGCGGTTCCTGTAGGCCTGCTCCTGGGCCTGTGGTGGTACCAAAGCCACATGTGTCCCATCAATGGAGCCAATTACATGCGGCATCCTCCCCAGGGCATAAAAGTCACTCTTCACGTCAGTGAGTCGTCGCAGTCTAGGGAAATAGATGTACCGGTTTAGGAAGAGCAACATTGCCGCCAAAACATCGCGGAGCACACGGCTGAACATGGTCTGTGACATCCCACCAGCAGTCGCCACAGTATGTTGGAAGGTACCAGTGGCAAAGAAGTGTAGGGCTGCCATCACCTTCACCTTGGGGGTCAGCGCTGTAGGATACGGCCGGCCAGGCTGCAAATGTGGGGCCAACTGCACTGCCAAATCCTCAATCAGCTGCCTGGTGAAGCGGTACCGTCGGATGCTGTCCCGTTCCACCATCGTTGCCAGGTCTGGGAATGGCCGATGGACAGCAGGAGCCCTGCAGTGCAGAGGAGAAGTAAGCAAGATTGTCAGTCACCCCACATATGCGGCATTGAACACACTCAAGATCCCAACATACATCATTATGAGGCACAACTACATGAAGTGTGCAGTACCGGAAGGACATGTATGGTACATACATGGCCAACATCTGTCAACACGGTCCTACAGGTGGCATCAATTTGTCCCAGGTTGGCCCATTGGATATCATGATGCCGTGTCACAGTTCCCATCTCCTGCTGCCGTGTCACAATCACCCCCCACAGTGACATGTGAGGACAGATGTGCCCCAGGCACCACAGCTCAACGACAGGTACATTCCCAGGGACCCTGTAATGCCACATGGACACTGGCATCACATGGAGTATCATGTGTACACCACAGCAAAACAAACATGACCCCCACAGGTAGTGGCCCCACTTGCCACGGCAGGACAGACATGGACGTCTGTGACACACACGCACAACATCAGAGTCCATGCACACACAACGTGGATGTGGAGACTGTCTCCCATTGTGCACATGAAATCAGAGACATTGTAAACACTACATGCACAAAGACTGTGGAGGTCCATCACTATTGTGCCACTGGGACACCCTGGCTCAAACATACCGTCCCACATGGGACTCACGGGGTATGTGACATGACATACACAAACACCACTGTGAAATGTGACCATGGCACATGCACAGATATGAACAGTTGCACATCACAGTGGTCACGTACACGTAACACCCAGGATCCTGTCCCCATGAACACGTGCACAGCCTGGGGGTGGCTGCCCACAGGTGACACCCACAGGACAACATGTACACCAACATACACACAATAGGAAATGCAGCCTTACATGCCTTATGATAAGGTTTGGACAGGCTGTCGTGATGTAGGTGTGCCCCTCACTCCCTGGGAGCTATCTGTGGCTGGCATATGTCCATCTGAGACAGGCATGCTGACATATGCCAGTCACATGTACAGTGATGCGTTGTACTGCAATGGACCGATCGGTGCCTCCGGCCGGCCCATTGCTTTCAATGTGTGGGGGTACGCGTTGTACCCCTGTGCGCGTTGAACTGCAATGGACCGATCGGTGCCTCCGGCCGGCCCATTGCTTTCAATGTGTGCGGGTACGCGTTGTACCCCTGTGCGCGTTGAACTGCAATGGACCGATCGGTGCCTCCGGCCGGCCCATTGCTTTCAATGTGTGCGGGTACGCGTTGTACCCCTGTGCGCGTTGAACTGCAATGGACCGATCGGTGCCTCCGGCCGGCCCATTGCTTTCAATGTGTGGGGTACGCGTTGTACCCCTGTGCGCGTTGAACTGCAATGGACCGATCGGTGCCTCCGGCCGGCCCATTGCTTTCAATGTGTGCGGGTACGCGTTGTACCCCTGTGCGCGTTGAACTGCAATGGACCGATCGGTGCCTCCGGCCGGCCCATTGCTTTCAATGTGTGCGGGTACGCGTT
The DNA here is from genome assembly GCA_963921515.1 of Calotriton arnoldi. Classification (NCBI taxonomy): domain Eukaryota; kingdom Metazoa; phylum Chordata; class Amphibia; order Caudata; family Salamandridae; genus Calotriton; species Calotriton arnoldi. The sequence goes on from CAWUFW010017936.1 coordinate 27,728, forward strand.
GTACCCCTGTGCGCGTTGAACTGCAATGGACCGATCGGTGCCTCCGGCCGGCCCATTGCTTTCAATGTGTGCGGGTACGCGTTGTACCCCTGTGCGCGTTGAACTGCAATGGACCGATCGGTGCCTCCGGCCGGCCCATTGCTTTCAATGTGTGGGGGTACGCGTTGTACCCCTGTGCGCGTTGAACTGCAATGGACCGATCGGTGCGCACCCATTGACAATGGGCTTGCCTGGCAACGGACGCGTTTTCGAATTTCGAACGAGTCGGTTGCTGGAAAATCAGTTGGTCACCCACAACAATGTTGCAAAATCATGTATGTCATGAAGTTGAAGATTTGAAGGATGCTGTGGGCGTGTTTTGGTGCTGCTATTCCATGGATTGGCCAGATTCAGAAGATGCAAACGACTTGGACCTATCACTTTGGACACAAGGGACAGTATCTGCCTCTCCAGCACATATATATTGCTGGCTGTTCCCCTGAGAGCCCACTTGCCTGCACTACATGCTCCAGGACGACATCTGCCACTGCACTGCTGCTGTCTCTGCCCCTCTGGACCCTGCAATGGCACGTACTGTGGAGAGAGCCCCAGCCTTCAGCCTTGAAGAGAACCAGGCCCTGCTGGACAGCCTACTTCCACAGTACAGCAAGCTGTATGGGACACCAGGGGAGCAGGTGAGTGTCCTGTGCACTGCCTTTCTGAATGTGCATTTTGTCTGACTAGCAAGGCTGAGAGTCTGCACGCCACTGGCTAGCAGGCTCACTGAGTAGTTGTCACCCCCCATAGTGTGTAGTGACTTGCACTGGACAGGTATGGTGCAGTGACAGTGCTTCTGAACAGGGTTTTACTCCCCATGCAATGATACCATGTAGTGACTTCTGGAAAACTGTCCATGGGCAGCCGTGCACTGCCTGTGTACACCATGTGCCCCTGTGATTGCGACATGTATATGCAACTGTGTCATGCACGGATATGTTGCATGTGTAGTAATGGCATTATCACTTTGTCATCCTGACAGGCTTCTGCCCATCGGAAGCAGGAGATCTGGAAGGACATCGTCCGGGCTGTCCGGTCCGTGGGGGTCTACAAGCGCCGGATCCGCAACTGCCAAAAGAGGTGGCAGGACCTTCGGGGCTGGACCCGGAGGATTGCACGGGTCCAGCTGAAGCTGTCGCCTCCTCGCAGGAGGGGCGGAACACGGACCCTGACCCCCCACATGCTCAGGATCCTGGCGGTGGTCTTTCCAGACCTGGATGGGCAGCTGAGGGCCAGAGAGCAGCAAGGAGGGGGTGAGTCAAAGACTGCACTGTGAACTCTGTCTAACATGCTATGTGCCCTCCTCGGGCCTGGTTAAACTGCCACAGTACAGCAGTCATGTTGTCCAGGAGCCATGTCCCTCTATTGTGCACTGCCCACTCCTCATCTGATACCCAGGTGTGGCCCTTACATGCAGGGAATTCTGTCACTTAGGACTGTGTCCTTGCAGTTTGCTTGACTCAAGGTGGGAGACAGCATCTGTTTCCCTGACTCTGTGGTGGGCATCATGGGTGGGTCCATTGCTTACACAATGCCTGTATTCTGACATGTATTCAGCGTGTTACTTTGAACTGTGGTCCAATTGCTGAGCTGATCCACCACATGTGGCTGGGGTATCTGGCACACACCCATGCTGCGGGTGGGAACAATGTTTGGGCCCCAGGAGTATGTATATGACGTGTGTCACACATACTTAGCCAGCTGCCTACAGTCCAGGGCTCATCCCTCATTCATGTGGGGCTGGACAGTCATGCCTACTCCAGGCCATACAATACACTCTGTACTCCCACTCCCGTGTATCAGCTGACACATTGTGCGCAGTGATTTGACCCCTCAGGTGTCTGCCTCTGTGTCAGTGTGCTGTGGATTAGTCGCCAGGACTGCTGTGGAGTTTCTTGGTAGGGGCTCAGCATGCCACTGGAGATGTGACCATAGGAGACGATACTTGTGTGTCACATAGGTGTCTGATCAGCTGCCCATGCAGACTGGGGCATGTGAATGTGAAGTTCAGGCAGCTGTTCCCCATTCACAGCAGAGTGTGAGGGGCTCAGGTTCAGAGGGTAGTGTCACAGGTCTCCCATATGTCCAATAGGTATGACCTGGACAGATGAGGGTTGAGAGGATGTGTTGTGGGGGGGATGTACATGTGCACTTGTGCAGCTCCAGGACTTGCATTCCCCATGACCTACTATTGTGACACAGTGCAGAGTGTTGTTGTCTGGCTGCAAAGTCATACATCACTGAGACAGTGATGTATGACTTTGCAGTCATGCCTCCGCCATGGCATGTGTCTACTGATTGGTGAGCCTGCAGGGGAGTGACATGTGCTACATGCACACCATAGTGGCGCTGGCTATCAGGACATGGGTGCATCATGGTGTCTGTCGCTGGTATGCATCACATGCATTTCCTATTTGACTCTGGGCATCCCTTTCATCCGGAAACCTGTACTGACTCAGTGGCAAGAGCTGTGATGTGTCCACACCGTGTCCTCTGCACTGTCCAACTACTGTGTACTTGGTGCATGTGTCCACACTGGGGTGTTGCAATCCAACAGACACCAGACAGATGGGTGCAAGGCCATGTGGGATGTGAGTGCCATGCTTGGCATCAGACTGACAATTGGCTTCACCTGTTCAGTTAGGGTACTTTTAGCAATGTACAACTAATGATGCCAGGGCTTGCTCTGTGATGTGCTGTGCTCACAGTGGTGTGTGCGTTTTGTGCAGGTGACTGATGTCTGTCTGTTTCCCCATTGTTTGCAGATACATCCACGGCCACGGAAGGGGACAGCTCCACGGACCAGGAGGAGCCAGAGAGCCAGACTGGGTCAGCAGCCGAGGAGTGGTCGGAGGGACCCAGTGGCACGGAGGGCGAGGGGAGCCACACCGAGGAGTCCTCAGCAGCATCCACCTCAGCTGAGGACCAGAGCAACTCGGAGGATGACTCCCTTGTGGAGGCGGGTGTCAGCAGCCACCACACCCCAGCTAGTGTTGCTGTCCCCGCCACCACCAGCACCACCACCGCCCTCCCATCGGCTCCCATTCCCCAGGTCCGTGGAGGCTCCCATGTCCGGGAGCGTGTCTCCTTTGGGCCAGGCACCGCACCCCCTGCCCCTGTGTCCCCTGCTGCCCTGAGTGAGGAGTCTGTGTACCTCCTTCGCCAGCTCCATGTAGGCCAGACAGCCATGCTGAGTGTCCTCCATGCGCACACCGCGCTGTTGACTCAGCTGGTGTCGTTCATGGAGGGCATCTCATCGGGCATGTCTGACCTACAGAGGGGCAATAGGTCCATGGACTCCTCCCTGACGGCAGCAGTGTCCCTCCTCAAACGGTCCCTCACCCCTCCTGCCTCTGCTCCATCCACACTCCCCAGCACCTTAGCCATCCCAAGCACACACACACCGGCACAGGCACACACCAGCACACACACATCCAGCACACTGACACACACGCCAATGACAAAACGCACACGCACGCACATTCAGGGGACTGAAGCCAGACTCACAGGGGATGGGGCCCTGGAACACACACACGCATCCACATGCACTGCGCAGTCCTCAGTTCCCTCTCCCTCCAAAGCACCCTCCCTTGCCTCACCTGCAACCCCAAAGTCACAGCAGCTCTTCCTCTGTGACCTCGGCCTCTTCCCCACCGATGAAGCTGCTCCAGCATCCCGGGGGAAGAGGAAGCACACCCACACGGAGCAGAGTGCCCCTCGCCCCCGGACACCCTCCCCCAGGCGCAGACGGACTGAGGCCCCCACCCGCAAGTCCCCCCGGAGTCCTAAGAGCAAGACCCCGCCACCGCCCTGCAGCTCAAGCACCAGGTCTCCTTCCTCCATCCCTCAGGCCCCCACTCCACAGGTGCCCCCACCACACCCTGCCCCAGGTTCCCCCACCCACAGATATACCATCCCCAAGAGGCTCCGGCCTTCTCCCCCTGCCACTTGCTCTCCCAGCACCACACCCCCGCTGCGCTTGTCTGTGCCACTGATGTGGTGAGGGTGTCCTCCCCTCTGTCCAACCCACCTTGCCTGTTCCCCATTCTCCTCCCCTGGAGGTAGGCACTGCAGTGGAGTCCACTACCGCCCTGTCTGACTTGGGCACTGCAGTGGCGGACCTGTCCACTCCATCTGCAGGGTCCACTGCAGTTGTGCCGGCACCCACGACATCTGAGTCATGCCCCCAGTTGTGCCGGCACACACCATGTCAGACACCTCCACTGCAGTTGTCAGTGTCTCTCAAGCACCCACCACCCCTTCCCTGACTCCCCTGGTGAGCCCTGATCCTGTCCCTGCGGTGCCTGGCCTGCCCCCCGGTTGCCCCTCCTAGTGGATTGTCCCTGGTTTTGTGCAGGCATGCGTAGGGTGACATCTGCCAGTGTCACCCTGTTTGAACTTTGACAATGGACTGGCCATTGGCCTTTGCTCTTTTTTTCTGGACGTCGTTTTCATTCAACACATATGCTGAATAAAGCAACTTTCTTTTCTCTAGTGCTCATGCTTCAGATGTACATGTTGTTGGTGCTGCTAACCATGCCCTTGCTGCAGTGATGGTGATATCTGGTCTCATGATTATGAAGTGTTACTGTGCAGGAACACATGTGGTCCAGGGGGAATGTGTCCTATCATGTGGTGTATCCATGTCATCCATAGCAGCATCTGAGGGTGTCATGTGTTCAGTATTTGGCAATGGGATTTCCTACTTACATTAGCAATTTCATATCTGTGGCTTCCACCCCTGCACATCTGTTGTGCCTGCCATTGTTGGATTTGTCTACTTCCCTGACCGTGTTGCCATCTCCACTGGACATGCAGGTTTGGGCATCAATGGGGAAGGACTCATCCGTGTAGTCAGTGCAACATTGCTATACAAGTGTGTTGGATCTGTGCTGATGATTCCGTTGGCACATCCATGACCAGGCTGATGTGACGGGAGCCCTCATTTGGTGCTAATTGTTGATTGTGTGACCAAGTGCTCAGCTGACATGATGGGGCCCTACTGAGGCAACATATGGCACAGCTTTCCTCACACAGGAGTGGAGTCCCCTCATGGCAGTGTGTACACGTGTGACATTGCCTGCGCCCAAGGTGTGTGTTGTATGTGCATGTCTGTGTGTTCACTTCCATTTATCTGCGCATGCTGTGATCCCTAGTGTTGTACCTGTTTGTGATGCTTGCTGACTTGAGCTATGTTCCCCCAAAGTCTTCTCCCTGTGTTCTCTGTGATGTGGGTGCATGGCACATTACTGGTCATCAGGGTGTCACCCATAGGTGTGTTTGCTGTCAGGGCTGAGTTTGTGTGCAGACGCAGATGGGTCACAGTCAGGTTTCCCCTTGGCACTTGTTGTTTGCCCCTGTCATGTGATTTTCAGTTCGTGTTATCTTTAAGTTATTGTGACACGTTGTGTGTGTGACTGCTGGCACTCCTCAGGGTCCGGGCTGCGATGTTGGTTGTTGTCTATGTGTGTTCTTTGTGGGTGACCTTGGCTTCTTCATTGGTGTGTGACTGTGGCTGGGATCCCATTGGTTGGTGTGGTATCGCCGTCATGTCCATGTACAGCGTAGTGTGCAGTGTGTCAGACATTCAGGAGTCTTGTTGAGTGGCCATGTGTGATGTGTTTCTGCACCTTGGTTCCCACCCACCACCCTGGAATAGTCATGGGTGCATGTGCAATGTCACCAGTGCATGTGTACTTCACTGCTGCACATTGTTGGAGGTCGAGGAGTGTGGTCTTGAGTGTGTGCAGATGGGAGTTGTTGCCCAGCTAGACCCCTGCCTCCATGTTGGCCTTGGCTTACTGGCCATGCTGATTGATTTGTGCTTGTGTCGGTGTGATGGTAGTTTGTTGCTCAGGACACATGACTGTGGTTCACAGTGTGAACCACATTCAGCTTTGTCATCAGAGTGGGATTTTTATGCAGCCAAGGGTCACCACATTGTGGGGGCCCTGGGGGTGGTGCTGTGGTGTGTCTGTGTCTTGCTGTGTCAGTTGTTGTTCCTACGTTCCTGTGTGACATGTGTGTTTTGTGCTCCCTCTCATCTGACAATGCCTGCTTGCCCACATAGGGGATTTGGATCCATGAGTTACCTTAGTGTGGCAGTGTATGCACATCTGTATGATTGGTATTCAGCTCTCCTCATGTGTTGTGTGGTTACCTGGGGACACTGGCCCCCCCCTCACCTGCTGTGTATGATGACAGTGTTGGTCTGCCTGTTTGTGTTTGTGCATCTGCACCACTGCATTGGCATATCTTGGGTGTGCCATTGGCTGTATGTTGTTTGGTGTGTTTCCCCTGCTGTCCCTGGGACTCCTAGGTCATCGGTCAGCACAGTGATCATGGTTTGTGTGTCCCATTGCTGCCATGGTATGGTATCTGTTCACCTCACATCTGCTGTCTCCACAGGATATCTGCATTTGTGTGCCCATTGGTGCAAATATGTGGTTCTGCATTCTGATGGTCACTTCTGTCATTGTGTCATTGATGAATGTTGACGGTGTCAGCCCCCATGGGTGTTGTTTGTCTGCACATGGCCAAAGGAATGTCTCATTTGCACTGCAGTATTTGGCTCACCCAATTTATGTTGCAATGGGACACATACACTACTTTGCCACAGATGAGTTTTTGGTTCTGTGACCAGGAATGATCCATGCAGTTTGGCAGTTGCAGCTCTTTCTTTGTCAACACTTACCTTTTGGTCACTGTGATGATGGGGGTTTAGACCCCATTGCCACAATGGTCAAAATGTGCTTCAGCTATGGACCCCACACTTGCCTTTTGGTCACTGTGATGATGGGGGTTTAGACCCCATTGCCACAATGGTCAAAATGTGCTTCAGCTATGGACCCCACACTTGCCTTTTGGTCACTGTGATGATGGGGGTTTAGACCCCATTGCCACAATGGTCAAAATGTGCTTCAGCTATGGACCCCACACTTGCCTTTTGGTCACTGTGATGATGGGGGTTTAGACCCCATTGACACAATGGTCAAAATGTGCTTCAGCTATGGACCCCACACTTGCCTTTTGGTCACTGTGATGATGGGAGTTTAGACCCCATTGCCACAATGGTCAATTTGTGCTTCAGCTATGGACCCCACACTTGCCTTTTGGTCACTGTGATGATGGGGGTTTAGACCCCATTGCCACAATGGTCAAAATGTGCTTCAGCTATGGACCCCACACTTACCTTTTGGTCACTGTGATGATGGGGGTTTAGGCCCCATTGCCACAATGGTCATGGGCTGCTTGCATTGTGGGTGCCACACACATATATGTGTGGCACATGTGCTAGGGGGTCACATTGTATGTTCAAAGTCATGTTCGGTGTTGTAGGCATTTGACACAGCCTACACACGCTTGTCATGGTGGTGGGGGGATGTCTTTATCTTGCATTCCCTAGGTTGTGGTGTGCTGGTTGTGTCATGCATTGTCCATCCTATGAGTGGGGGTGGTAGTAGTGGTAGGCATCCTGCCCCCCTGGGTGAGGGTGGTAGTGGTGGTAGGCATCCAGCCCCCCTGGGTGAGGGTGGTAGTAGTGGTAGGCATCCAGCCCCCCTGGCTAAGGGTGGTAGTAGTGGTAGGCATCCAGCCCCCCTGGGTGAGGGTGGTAGTAGTGGTAGGCATCCTGCCCCCCTGGGTGAGGGTGGTAGTGGTGGTAGGCATCCAGCCCCCCTGGGTGAGGGTGGTAGTAGTGGTAGGCATCCAGCCCCCCTGGGTGAGGGTGGTAGTAGTGGTAGGCATCCTGCCCCCCTGGGTGAGGGTGGTAGTGGTGGTAGGCATCCAGCCCCCCTGGGTGAGGGTGGTAGTAGTGGTAGGCATCCAGCCCCCCCTGGCTAAGGGTGGTAGTAGTGGTAGGCATCCAGCCCCCCCTGGCTAAGGGTGCTAGTAGTGGTAGGCATCCAGCCCCCCTGGCTAAGGGTGGTAGTAGTGGTAGGCATCCAGCCCCCCTGGGTGAGGGTGGTAGTAGTGGTAGGCATCCAGCCCCCCTGGGTGAGGGTGGTAGTAGTGGTAGACATCCTGCCCCCCTGGGTGAGGGTGGTAGTGGTGGTAGGCATCCAGCCCCCTGGGTGAGGGTGCTAGTAGTGGTAGGCATCCAGCCCCCCTGGGTGAGGGTGCTAGTAGTGGTAGGCATCCAGCCCCCCTGGCTGAGGGTGGTAGTAGTGGTAGGCATCCAGCCCCCCTGGCTAAGGGTGGTAGTAGTGGTAGGCATCCAGCCCCCTGGCTGAGGGTGGTAGTAGTGGTAGGCATCCAGCCCCCCTGGCTGAGGGTGGTAGTAGTGGTAGGCATCCAGCCCCCTGGCTAAGGGTGGTAGTAGTGGTAGGCATCCAGCCCCCCCTGGCTAAGGGTGGTAGTAGTGGTAGGCATCCAGCCCCCCCTGGCTGAGGGTGGTAGGAGTGGTAGGCATCCAGCCCCCCCTGGCTAAGGGTGGTAGTAGTGGTAGGCATCCAGCCCCCCCTGGGTGAGGGTGGTAGTAGTGGTAGGCATCCTGCCCCCTGGGTGAGGGTGGTAGTAGTGGTAGGCATCCAGCCCCCCTGGGTGAGGGTGGTAGTAGTGGTAGGCATCCAGCCCCCCTGGCTAAGGGTGGTAGTAGTGGTAGGCATCCAGCCCCCCTGGCTAAGGGTGGTAGTAGTGGTAGGCATCCAGCCCCCCTGGCTAAGGGTGGTAGTAGTGGTAGGCATCCAGCCCCCCTGGCTAAGGGTGGTAGTAGTGGTAGGCATCCAGCCCCCCTGGGTGAGGGTGGTAGTAGTGGTAGGCATCCTGCCCCCCTGGGTGAGGGTGGTAGTGGTGGTAGGCATCCAGCCCCCCTGGGTGAGGGTGGTAGTAGTGGTAGGCATCCAGCCCCCCTGGGTAGGGGTGGTGGTGCGCATTCAGGCCCCTGTGTGCATATGTGGCATTGGTGATGGGCATCCCGCCCCTATGGTGCTGCTGTTGCTGGTGTAAGTATATTCAGCATCCCGTGTGTGTGTGTGATGTGTCGTGTACGTGTTGTATGTGTTTTGTGGTTGGTGTCTGACTTACCTTCTGCGCCGTACGCGTCCGTGCCTGTTCCGGTAGTAAATGTAGAATATTGGTATGATCGGGACGAAGGGATTCATGGTTGGTTCGTGTCGTTCGTCCTTCTCGTTGCTTCGCGTCGTCCTCGTCGCTTCGCCTCGTCCTCGTCACTTCGCGTCGTCCTCATCGGTGCCGTGTTCGTCTCGGAGCCGTGGATCGTGTTGTGGCGCGAATCGGAGCTTATGTGCGCCTCTCCCGGATGCTTTGACGTGCCGTGCGTAGCGACGGGTTCGGAGCGTACGGAAAGCGCATCGTACTTGTCCGGCCGGACGGGGCTGCATTTTCCTTCCGTGCGACTCGATTCGAGCGTTTCCGGATTCGCCTCGGTCGGAGAACAGGACCTGGTTTGGGTGAGTACGGCTCGACCGGATTTTTTGCTGTTGTGCGCATCGTACTAGCTCGTTCGGTGTACTGTACGGATCGGTCGGGAAACAGGCTTTCGCATGGCTTTTTTCCCGACCGAATGGTATTGGGTGCGCCTCCAACCGAGATCGGAATCGGCCCCTTGGTGTATTTCCATGCAGCTGTTTTTTTCTGTATCCCTGTTCAATTTTCTGATGGATATTTGCATGGTGGAAATGCATTTTGAGAACCCCTTTTTTCTCGGCCTCCACTTGATGGATCATTCTGAAATGTTCCAGGAAGGAGCTGAGGTGGATGAGACTTTTTTTTTTTCTTCTAAAATTTCATGAAGATTCGTCAAATGACGTATGACCAATCTGCATGACATTTTCCCCAAAAAGTTTAAGGGCGGGTACTCTTATTATGGAAAGTTTGGGGGTGATCCGTGCAGTGGGGACCGAGAATTTGGGGCGTGAAATAAGGTTGCGTTTGTAATGTTAATTCCCATAGGAATCTTCAGCCACACCTACAGTCCGAACCACTGAACTGACGTACACCAAATTTTGCAGGGAGGTAGATGTCAGTTCAAGGTAGTGCCTTTTGTTTATTTGGTGTAAATCCGTTCAGTAGTTGTTGAGAAATTTAAGTTTAAAATTATAGTGATATCTCTGGCCGCAGAACTTTCGTGGTGGTTTCGTGATTAATTGTGAATGCATGCGCCAACGGGAATGCTCTGATTGGCTGGACGTAATCTGAATAGAAAGTTGCGGCCACCATTTTATCTCTCGAGAACGGTTCCCGAGGCTGAACATTTGTGTGAAAGCCCACATAAAGGGCCAGAGTGGAGATACTCTGACCCCATGGTTGAGAAATGGGGGTGTTAGTGACACAAGTCATGTGTCCAAAATATAATTTTTTAATCATGTGCGATATTCGCGATGATGCCGCGACCCCCAGCATGGTCCCCCGTGTACCATTGCAGGGACATCGCGGCTATCAACGTTGTCATGAATATTGCTGAAAACATAAAAAAATGTATCAGTGAATCATTAATATGCATTGTTATAGAGATATTGTGATTTTGATAAATATTTTTATAGAGTTATTGATATAGTGAGTTACATACTGTGATGGTTAGAATTAATAATATAGTTATAATTTTTTAATTTGGTGGTGGCTATTGAATTCCTGCACTTGCTTTCTGCTTCCGTGACGTTACCGCGAAAATGGAAAATAGGTTTTATAGATTGTTGTTCTGGAAATACTAACATGAGTTTGAAGTGTACAGTAATAAACCCCTAGGTGTCCATTACGATACCGGGCGGAATAAAAACCGCCATCCACCATAGCGGGAAAAAACCGCCCGCCTACACCCTCTGAATACCGACCGAGCAATCAGGATATCGCGAGCGAACACCGCCCGCGGCGGAAAAACACACAAAATACCGCCCGTCTATGTCCGAGTCGAAGTCCATCCGTCCGACACGGACGCAAATCCGCACGACAACCCAAAACCGCCCGCCCTGACTACCGAGACACCGGCCGTGAAATTAGGATCTTCCCAACATGAGCGTGGCAAATCCACAAATACACCGCCCGCCATCGTAAACAACAGTGATGAAAATGGACACGGCGGAAGCCCTGGCGGCCACGTCCCTGCACAGAAACCATCCGCGGACCAAAGAAACACACACAACATGGCCAACAAGTCCACACAGCAAGCAACGCCCAAATACCCAAACACAGTACACATCCCGAAAACACATCCCCTGGACAAACAAATAAACTACAAATCCCAGAACACCAGCCACAACACACCTGAAAACAACAGCACATCATGACACACCCACATAGGTAAGTACAAATGCAGCCCCTTCACAGACCACAATCCCTTGCAACACTACAAACTGAGGACGAGAGCACAGAACACAGCGAGACAGAAAGGACAGCAGCACACCACAGACACGCACCCATCACCACCACCACCACCACCACCACCAAACACCGGACCCACAAACCCCCTGCACATCACACACCACACACTCACACCGCACCAGCACCACAAACACCAAACCACACACCATGGCAGCACAGAGAATGCCCAAGTTCACGTCCACTGAGCTGACGGTCATGGTCGACGAGATCATCAAGGTGCACCCACAAATCTATGGGAACCAGGTCCAACAGACACCACTAGCCACCAGAAACAGAATGTGGAGCAGGATCGTAGACCAGGTCAATGCAGTCGGGAACGTGCCACGCAACAGAGCCGAAATCACCAAGAGGTGGCACGACATGAAAAGAGTGGTCAAAAAGAAGGAGGCCAAGAATCGGCAGCTGGCTGACAGGACTGGCGGAGGAAATCCCGCGCTATTTAAGACCTTCAAGGCGTGGGAGGAGAAGGTGCGAGGCATCCTACATCCGGAGAGTCTCACCGGAATACCAGGGGGAGTGGAGGCTGGTAAGTACAAACAAATGTATACCAGCACACCGCTATGTACTCACATGCACTACCACTATGCCATAGCTCCGAGGGACAAACACCCCCATGTCCAGTACACAATACACAAGACATCACTCACACATGCAACAGACTAACTAACAAAACCATGGGGGCATGTGTACAGTCAGCCAGCACCGCAACTCCCACCAGGTCCCCTTGTACTCCAGATGTGCCAGAAGGATCACACCCCACACCCACACTCATGTGTCAGCCATAGCTGCACTAACTGACAAGTAACAGGTAAGTAGCCGGAACACAAAGTCAGTGGGTTGGAGGGGGGACAGCTGAAGTACAACACCCACCAGGCCCCCAGTCCTACAGCACAGCAAGGTGGAGCACAGCCCACACCCATGTGTCAGCCACTGCAGTGCACACCTTCAGCCGACAGGTAGAAATCTTACCATACATGGAGGGGTTTCTGTGGGTGGTAAGCCATCACCACAACACACAACACCGCCCCCACTCCCACAGACCAGCAAGATGGAGCACCCCTCCCTCCCAGTACCATATGGCATCCATTGCATTGCGCCCTCCAAACCAACAAGTAGTTAGAGTACTGTACAGGGCGGGGTGTCTGTAGGCATGAGGACAGTATTACGACTAACATTTGGGAAATGTCACGTAGCAGAGGAACACGCAGCACTGCTCCCTGTCATAATCATGTGACCAATGTGCACACGGACATGTATTACAGAGTCATAGCCCACATGAGCCATCACAAATACAGCAACACCCATGGAGCCACGTCTGCATGCACAAGTCCCACTGGAGTACTGACCCACACGGCGGGCACTGTGCCACTCATCACACACATCAGCAACACCATCGAAGTCCTGTCCATGTAGTCGTTACTGCCTGTTCCCCACAAAACGTACAACATCGCCCATGTAAGTCTAACCTGTCTAGAACTAACAGTGTGGAACCCCAGTAATGCACATAAACACCACTGGACCCATGAAACACACAGCCACACAATGCACATCCAACATACCATCCATCTCATCTGTCAGCCCCAGTGTCATGAAAGGTATGTCATCGGAACAGCTGGCCCTCACACAGTAGTTCTGCAAAGATACCTGCCCATCACAAATAATGTGTCTGCAGTGACTGAAGCGCACATCACACTGATTTACAACATACATAATATAGTCAACACCCCAAGAGCACTGCATTGCTGCACATGGCCGAGGGTAGCACGCACACCAAGGAATTGGCCCATCTGCAATACGTCGTGTGGCACACAACCATCACTCACTCACTACAATGCTTGCAGTGTAATGTCCATAAATGATAACAGTGAGCAGATATGCTGGGGATGTCAGACATACACACACCTTTGTCTCTGCACTGTCATGTTGCCAAAACACATGTCCCGTTCTGCACACATATGTCACAGTATGTACCCCAAAACCATATTTCACCTCAAAAGCGTTGAGGGGGCTGTACCCCTTTTGCCATCTGCGTTTCTAAGCGTTCCATTTGAACCCCAAAACCATATTTCACCTCAAACGCGTTGAGGGGCTGTACCCCTTTGCCATCTGCGTTTCTAAGCGTTCCATTTGAACCCCAAAACCATATTTCACCTCAAAAGCGTCGATGGGTCTGGAGCCCGCATACACCCAAGCCACAAAATGCAGGAGTACAGCAACACACACTGATTGTCATCGCTAATCCGCCCCATGCCACATGAACACAACACACAGTTCCATTGCCTTGCTCACGCATACACACATTCGTACATCCACACACACGCCACTGGGAAACCTGTGCACGACAGTGCACGAACTGTGAATGTCAGACAACCAATACAAACTTTGCAAGGTGCAACACAATAACATATCTCATTCTCCCCACAGGTGCCGAACAGCTGGATGCTGGAGAGGGAGACAGCAGCCAGCACAGCCAGTCCACAAGCCCCCGACCCGGACTCACGGATGTAGAAGACCTGGACACCTCTTCGGACGAGGACCACCTAGCAGGCCCGTCTGGAGTGGCAGGGCCCAACCGCTCCCCAGGGCCCCTCCTACCCACCAACACATCACCCAGGGCTGCTGACCAGTCACAGACCCCTGCTGCCACGGTCGTTGCGGCCACCACCACCGCCGCAACAACCACCACCACCACCACGCCATCCCTGGCCACAGCACCTGCGCAAGGGGTGGCACGCCCGTCGTGCTCGACCCTGGGAGCCAGACAGAGGACCGTGGTGACCAATGTGGCGAGTGGGCAGGTCGGTGGCAGCAGTACCGGTGGGAGGAGCAGGGTCAGGCCAACGCCATCTGAGCCTGGGAGCCAAGCCCTGCCGCAAATCTCAAGAGTCCTTGGGGCCTATGAAGAGGCCCAAGGACAATGGGCCAGGTCGGCTGCCGACACGCGGGAGGTCCTTGGGGTGTTGAGGTCCATGGACGCCCATATGGGCCAAATCGTGACCCGTATGGACAAACTTGTGGACCTCATGGCCCAGCAGGTGTTGGGGGGGAGGGCCCAAGCAAGGCCAGCCACACCACCGCCGCCACCACGTGCTGTGGCGCAGGGTCGTGCAACATCTAGTTCCCCTGTGTCCACAGCGAGTGAGCAGTCCTCAGCCACCACCAGCAGCCCACCAACACAACCCCCCCCTACCAAACGTGGAAGGGGCCGTCCGAAGAGGAAACAGGTGTCCAGAGAGGACTACGCATGCTCCAAACGCCAGTGAGTCAGCCAGCCACCCTGACCACCTACTGCACTGACTTTGACTATGATCCTACCCCACACTGCCATGTGAATGGCATGTGTCTGTTGGACTGTGGACATAGAACTTCATGGGTACACCTTGACCATCACGCAGCCATGTCCGTCAACTCATTGTCACGGCATGCACCACTTCTGCCATCACCTTGCACACAATCACATTTCACTGCTGTAAATAAATACACCTTGATCACAATCTGCTTCATGTGCCCTGGGTTTAATCAACGATGTGCAACCGCCAACATGAACAGGAATGCCTCTGCTGTGTGGCATGTAGATAGGCCAGGAGATGTTGTAGGGACCTAGGGGTGAAAATCAGAACAAGAGTCCATTCAATTAGTGTGTCACACACCCATCACACAGTACTTGTCACCAACTACATGCAATGTACACACATCTCACAGAGCAACGGGGCACAATGCCACAGCCACTGTCAGTGGCATACTACCCTGGACATGGACCATTGCCACACAGCACTCAGTGAACAAAAGGCCTCCGTCACAATGCACACATACACCTGCACAACTACAGCTACATCAGCCGTCGTACATGGTCACTCACCTTCAAGTGAAGTAGCGGGCGATGAGCTGCTGACGCACATTCACAGCTTCCTCCTCTCCACTGTCCTCTTCACTGGACCCGTCCTGGTCTGCAGGCGGGGGCCCGGGCTGATCACCGTCATCCACTATTAGGGGGATCTGCTTGCGAATAGCCAGATTGTGCAGCATGCAGCATGCCACAACTATCTGGCACACCTTCTGTGGGGAGTACGCCAGTGCACCCCCGGTGCGGTCCAGGCATCTGAATCTGGACTTCAGGAGGCCAAAAGTCCGCTCCACCACACGTCTGGCCCTGCCATGTGCCTCATTGTAGCGGACATCAGCTGGTGTCCGAGGATTACGTAATGGGCTGAGCAGCCAAGGCCCATTCGGATAAGCAGAGTCCCCTGGGTGTGAGGAATACCGAGATTAGTTGCAATTCCAACTGTCCCCAAGACAGCATCGCACACCAGCCACGCTACACGAGTACACATACTCACCAACAATCCAAGCACGGTCCGGTTGCAGATTGGTCATCAGACGTGGTAGGATGCTGTTGCGCATGATATGCGAGTCATGGGCCGATCCTGGAAACTTCGCACACATGCGTGTAATGACCATGTCCGCAAGGCACACCACTTGCACATTCAGGGAGTGGAAGTGCTTCCGATTCCTATATATGTGCTCCAGGGCCTGTGGTGCTACAAGGCCAATATGGGTGCAATCTATTGCACCAACAACGTGGGGGATCCGTCCAAGGGCATAGAAATCACCCTTCACTGCCGCCAATTCACGAGCCCTGGGGAATCGTATGTACCTGTTGCTGTACAGCATCATAGCTGACACTACATCACGTAGCACCATGCTGAACATGGGCTGGGACATCCCACTTCCACTGCCCACTGTATGTTGGAATGACCCAGTGGCGAAGAAATGTAGTGCAGCCATCACCTTAGCCGTGGGGGTAATTGCAGTCGGATACACCCTCGAGGACGGAGGTGGGGTTCCAACAAGGCACATAGGCGATGCAGGGTGGGTCGGTCCAGTCGGAATTTCCAGATTACCTCCACGTCCTCCATGTCTGACAGCAATTGGTAGGGGCGATGTATGTTTGGTCTCCTCCTAGGAAAGATGGAAGTGGACACATGTCAAAGCAACACGCCACATGGCATTTCCACAAACACAAAACAAAAATGACTGACCAAGCAATTGAATCACAGAACAGCTGACAAGTAGGGACAGCACAGCCACAATACACTTACACAGGTCCCCTTACCAATAGCAATGAGCAGTGACACAAACCATTGCTATGAGCATGCACATGGGGATTTAGGCCTTAACAACTTGTAAGGCATGACGATGATATCAGACTGCATATTTGGGAAGCGGCAACACCACGGCAATATAACTAGCTGCTGTGCCTGACACAGCTTCCGCGGCTGGGTGAGTATGGCACACACCAACAACGCAATGGACACAGGCTGAGCGGCAAAAACAAGTGGGTCCTGTTGCACGAGGGGATATGAGACAGTCATTGATGTCCCTACTTCACCCTATGTACAGCACTGTACGGATCACACCTCCAAAACACATTGACAGGTGTATACATTGACAGCTCCATGACAACACAGCTGTGTGATTGCAAATACACATCACAAGTGACACGTAACGTAGCACGTGCCAAGTGGGAGATGTGCACAGTGAAAGATGGCATGTGTGTGCATATGCATGTCCCATGCTCCCATGCCAATGTGTACATGATGATGTGCCAACAGACATGTGGAGGCTGAGCACTGGCCGTCCCTGCCCATGCGCACAGCATGTTGTGGCCCTGTCCAGTGTGGACCTGCTCCCACACACAAGTCATGGCCACACCTGCAGATGCATTGCGCACATCATACTGTGTAGTGCACATGACATCACTTAGCCGCAGGAGACATGGTTGATGGAGGGCCCACATGTACGCGTGGGTGGACTACACCAGACCGTCCAATGGTTGTCACCCCCAGTGAAGGTGTGCCTTCAACTGCGCCAATCTCAGACTGACATTCCTGACCCTTTCCCCACCCCCTGGGGAGTGGCACATCTGACGGCAGCAGTGCACGAGTCCTAAATCGGAGTAGTGGGGGACGCTGACGTCACGACCGGATGTGATATGTTGGAAGGTGGCTTGCACCGTCAGACTTAATGGCCTCCCCTCCCTCACCCCAATTTGCGTTTGCATCTGAGAAGCCAGCGCGTGCACAGGCAGCTCCGAGCTCGCACCAGAGAGGCCAAAGAGTGTATGTGTGGGTCCATTTGAACGAGTTGTCTGTCTCGCGGTATAATCAGTGGCGGGACGCCGTCCACCTGCGTGGTACCCCGACTCGAGACCTGGACAACATTGACAATGCATGACAGGCTCCGCAGTCCGGATACACCACCTGCAACACACAGAGGCTGTAGCTGCCCTAGCGGCCCAGGCCGCGTCCAACTGGAGGTAATGGACCCACACATTCACTCTTTGACCTCTCTGGGGCGAGCTTGGAGCTGCTTGTGCACGCGCTGGCTTCTCTGTTGCAATGGCATGTAACGTGTGTGGGGAAATAGGCAATGAGTGCGATGGTGCGAGCCACCTTCCGTGACGTCACTCCCGGGCGCGATGTGTGCGTCCCCCACTACTTATATTTGACTTGTGCCATGCTGCACAATGAGGATGTGTTGCCTGCGTGATGTGACCAGGAGGAGCGCGCCATGACCTCTCACCCACCATGCTCCACTGCCATCCTGTGCCCTGGATAGCCCGTGCAGGTGGATAATGTTGGGGGTACACCTGGTCGACAGGGGATGTGCGTGCCTTGGCAAGGGCCTGGCGGACGCACAGCAGTATCCAGCATGTCCCCAGAGGGTGGGCTGACGTCTACACCTGATGCAGCATCTTTCATGTGGCCACCTGTTGTGCACACATGTGTTCACATTCATCCCCAGACAGGTGGTCTTTACAAATGCCCAAGACAGCGGTAATCTAGTGCTCCCGAATCCTCCCAACACAGTGTGTTTCAACATTGCATGTGCGCACCTACCCGTCACACCCACCCACCTGGGCCAAGCGTAACTCCAGCTTCACATGACACATGTGTGTCTTCCACAGTTGTGCTACTCTCTCAGGGCCGGACCTGCAACTGTCCCGTAGCACACACACAGCACCGAGTCGTACTGGCATCCTGTTAGATTGGTAGGCACACTCACACATCTCCTTCTGACACAGTGGTGGCTGTGATGGATATTGTGACTGCCATGGCAGTGTTGGCTGGCCATGGCAGGGCACACTAACACACATTGCATCCGCGGCACTACGTGTCACTACTCGGCACATCGAACTGGGCACTGTCCCTGGGGTAGATGAGTTATGCCGCCTGTCGATGTAATCTGTGACTGGATGCTGTTGTTCCTGTAGTCGGTTGTATCTGTGTAGTTGATTATTGCAGTTGTTGCAGTGTGTGCTTGGTTAAGTGGGGCACATGCCGTGTATGTGACCTCAGCAATTACAATGTCTGGTCTCACATTCCAATGTGTTGTACACGTGGCAGGGACTTCACTTCTTTCAGACTCTGCTACTTGTGTGTGTGATGAATCTGCTTTTCTGTGCAACGGATTGACTGCATGTATTTGGTGTTATTTCTGGGTAAATGTATCTGTGTCATGTCTGCGTGCATGCAATGCACAGGGTGTGAGTCTAGCCACAGGTGGACTGGCAGCATGTGCTGAGTATGCGGGCATGTGTGAGCTTACTTGCTGTGTGGCCAGCGGTGTAGGTGTATGTTGGTCTTGTGCTGTGCATTGTGCCTGGGCACATGGCCTACTCTCAATGTGTGCATTTGGGAGGTGGTGGTGGGTGGTGTGGGTGGTATGAGTTTGGGGTGGCGTTGGTGTGGGTGTGTGTTGTGGCCATGTCGACTACACACATATGTTTCCCAGGCCCATGGTGGATGTTTGTAACCGTGTTGAGGTCTGTGTATATGATGAGATGTGTGTGTTGTATGTTGCACGGAATGCAGTGTGTGGGTGTGTCCTTGCAGTTCAGGATGACTCCTACTTGTTATGGTTCAGACGTTGTGTGTGTGCAGGGTGTGTCACTGTCAACATTGTGCCTAGTTCAATTGTGCATGTCAGATTTTCTGCAGTTCTTACTCATTGTGCAGTGCTGCCCACCCAAACTGATGTCGTGTGTGTGTTTTGACAGGCATTGCTGTGGCATGCTATTGCGTGGCTCCTACTTCTTGTTGCTGAGTGTGTGGTCAGACTGTGTGGGAAATTGTAGACATGTGTAGGACTGTACTTTGTATTGACCAGGCCGTCAGTGTTGATGTGATGATCTATCGGGCACCTTCAGAGTCTGACATGTCCTGCTCCAGGAGCTGTGGTATTGCACTGTGGCCACTGTTGCGGCTACTCATTTGCGTTGACATCCAGTGACAGTGGACTACATGGTCATCTCACGACTGTCGTGTACTTCACACACTCTCATCCTCTCTCATTCGTACTTGTGTTTGTGAAATGATTCAGCGGAGTCACATTTTTGCTTCAAGCCATGTATTTGGACTTACGTCCTCTGTGATGCAGTATAGTGGACACTACTGGCAGCGAAATGCATGTGGAGGATCTACTTAGCATGATTACACATACAAAAGGGGTTAGGGGTAGATGTGATTAGTTGTTGACTGTGGAATGAGGGCTTCAGAGTTACAATTGCCTTGCCCTTGCTATGCTAATGTACATTTGTTAGTTACTGAGGAGCTCTTGAGTTTGACACAGACAGTAATCATTTTGCCTACGAGACAGCTTGACATCATAGGTACAGTACATCTCAGTTCCATGGTACAGGTTTAATACAGTAGTTACTACGACACACGTGCGTGAGGGGTGACATCAGAGCATGAGCCTACGTGCATGCAGCAGCGTGTCACTAGTTGTTGCAATGTGGTGGCTACTGAACATGTCACATTCACTGGGGTCATGTTGTTGGGGGATGCATTTGTTGTCCATGCAAAAGTCCTGGCACGGAAGTACAGACAAAGGTGAGGTGACAGTTCTCACGTGATACAGCTGACAGATTAGTGTGCACTGACCGGTGCATATGTTCATGTGCGCAGGATACATATTATAGCATAGTTGTTCGTGCAGTATTGTCCATGTGGTTACTGTACACAAGTCCCATACCTCTGCCTCCCCTGTTCATGCAGAGATATTGGATGTGGTGAGGAACAGAGAGAATGTCCCGAAAATGTCAGATGTCATGGCAGTGGAGTTGATAGTGTGGTGTTTGTTGCAGGTTGTATGGTATAGTTGTTGTACAGGTAACTGCCCAGTCCGTGCGAAAGCCAAGCATAGGTACGGTGTTGAACATCATTGTTCAATTGGGTGTATTGCGTCGGGCCCGACTAATTAACAGGTTGTCAGGTATGCAACACCTTCCAGCAGGGCTTCCATGGCATTGGTGTTATACATGGATGCCATCCAATGAAGCGGATGGTGGCTGTCAATGTGTTCATCGTAAGTTGTCCCTTGTAGGAGCCTGATGGGACATGTTGGATGACATTCGATGAAACTGTGATCCAGAATCCGTTGTGTGGAGGCACACATGTCCCATTGCAGTGTGTGTCCGATTGCAGCCACACACGCCATGCCCCCATAGACTAAACAGATCCTGTCGTGTGCGTCCAGGGGGGCGAATAGTTGTACCAGGTCCGCCTTTGGACATGCCGGGTTGGAGAGACATAAATCCACAGGACAGTGGAAGGGACACCTCCGACAGTAGAAGACGGGGATGACGCAGCTGAACATTGCGATGCGGTAAGTTACTCGGTAACTTACGTTCAGCATGGCCAGGTTTTCACAGCCCACTATCTGTAGCAGGCTGTCCATGTAGAGCTGCATCTGTCCGGCGAAGTTGGGTAGGTGTGGTGCGACTGCCATTTTGCTACAGGGCGATGTGATGGCGTGCTCCAGCCGGCTGTGCAGTCAGCAGAGTGCACCCTCCGACAATGCTGGGAAATCTGGAATAATCGTACGGAGGCAGGGTTTGGGTTATAGTAGCTTGTGCGGAGGACACAGGTCCTCATCCCACATGCTTCTATAAATTGTCAAGGTCAGTGGTGTCTGACTCCTTCAAGATTACTTGCATGTGAACCACATGGAGGAGTGGTCTTATTTCTTTTTTGTGGTCAGAAGTTCTTTCATGTTGTGCGCTATCTGCACATTGGACGGTTTCCTCGGCATGCCTCTGTTTGGTTTGTTGTTGGGACAATGGCTGTATTCTCCGGCTTGTTTAGTCGAAATGTGGTTTCAGAGTGGGAATGGAAGGCCATTCAGTGCTATCTGCTTTCCCGTATGTGGGCGGCATGCTGCGTTTCCGCTATACGTTGGGCCTTGTGTGTGTGTGTTGTAATTGGTAACACCTGTTGTCAGGCACCCGGGTTTTTTCATGTTACGTATTGCATGTATTGGTATTGGGTGCAGGATGGTATTAGTATTTTTGTATGGTACTGGCGTGCCTTTTGCGGACGAGGTACATATTCTGCGGCGTGATGTCGCAGCCGCTGTGTGCTTCGCCATGTTATGCACACAAGGGTGTGTCCTATTTTGGCGTGACGTCACTGCCCTGTTCGGTACACTTGTGTGGCGTCATGTTGGCACCTGTGAGTTGCCGGTTGGGGACATGACTGATGCAGGAATGCCACGTGACATGTGCGTTCAGGGTGGGGCTGGTGTGTGGTGTGTGTAGTTGTGTGTTATTTGTGTGCGGCCCATGCATGGCGCTGTAGTTGGCCTCTGCATTGTGCGCATGTGTAGCTGCGTCATCGCCGCTGCGCTGCGTTGCCGTGATGGGGACGTCAGTTCCTGGTCCCGGGTAGTGTGTGCCCGGTAGTTGCGAAGTTGTTTCATTTTGCCCGGTGTGACATTTGTGGGTGCAGTGGTGGATGTGTCCTGTCCACACAGGGGTGTCTAGGGGGCCATGTTCAGTTTTTCCGCCCTTGCACTGTGTGCGGTGTTTGCGTGCCCTTGTTGTGTGTCTGCCTACCTGCGTCGCCGCGGCGCGTTGACTCCTAGGTGCTGCATCAGGTACAGCATGGGGATGGCCTGGAGTGCAGGATTCATGTCGGGGTGGGCCGCCTTTTTGGTGTCCGTACTCGTGCGGTCGAGTTTCCGCCTTGGTATCTCGTACGGTATCTCTTAGCCGGGGGAGCTGTTTGTTTGCGGCATCGTAATTTGTACGCCGGGCGGTACGTGATTTCGTCGGACGGTGTGCCTCCATTGGCTGGCGCCGCTACGTGAACGGGCGCACTTTGATGGCGGGCGGCGTCGTGGACTTACGGGCGGTGTTTGGCTGGTTTTACACATCCTAATTGGGCGGGCGTGTGGGCCGCGGCGGGCGGACGGTAACTGGTGGTTTTTTGCCTCCGACAGCACGGCGGTAGTGCTTCCGCCCGACATCCTAATGGGCCTCCTAGTGTGTAAAATACTGATATATGTAGGCATATATGTGCTTTCTCTTTATGGAAAAGGCCCGATCATTGTGGCTAACGACGTCATCGCGATGTCCTGAATAACCGCAAAAAGGAAAATAGGTCTGAAAGATGGTTTATAAAGAAACTTAGTAGAAAAATATATAAGTTTAAACATGCTTTTAAAGAAGTATGTATATAGTAATATGACTGATAAGCACTAATTAGGAAAGTTTAGGCCTAGCAAAAGATGTCTTTTACCAGGTCGAAATGGAAGTTTAAAACAGCACTATAGGGGTAGCGCGCGGCATCGCGATCCAAGATGGCCGCTCGGCACTGAAGCTCCGCGGCTCACCGGACCTCGTCTGAATTTTAGTGCGGATTCAGCGCTTCTCTCCACGCAATGAAGCCAAATTCCTAAGCCGGATTCCCAGCGCTCCTGGAGAATGTGTTTTTCTCTTTTGTTATTGTCTGGGTGAGGAGAATCATGCAGATGACTAGCATCGGTTTTTAACGGCCGCCATTTTGTTTTTCTTCCTGCCGTTTTTTCCTCAGCTCCTCCTCATACTCTACGCGTTTTCGACCCACACCAACTTCTTTTGCTCTTGCTGGCATACTTTAGTTATATGCTGTGGGGAACCAGCTCTTTCAATTGGAGGCAATGCGTTGTTCAGAGGGTGCAGCTTGCCACTTACTTCAGCTTGGAGAAATGAAGCTTTTGTCCAGGTAAACTTAATTGCGGTTTGACGGCCGCCATTGGTTTTTCTCCTCACGGACTTTTCTAGCATGCTTTTTCCTATGTGCTGCCCGTTCTGCCTTGGGTGACCGCTATTTTTGGGGATTAATCTCCCTTTTGCATACACTGTCACCTTCATTCTGGGTGGCGCTCTTCTTCCTTCACGCTCCTGCTTTACCATCCTATGGGTAGAGGCAGGCGTCTCTTGCAACATTCCAAGCTGGTAGCAAAGCCTCCGTCCGCCTCTGGAACCAGTCCCTCTACATCTAATAAGTTTTCCTGTTTATCTTTATTACCATCACACGGTGACTGCCTCAACTTTACAGGAAATACTACCACCATGTTGTCGAAGGGGCCTCTGCCCTCCACCACAGGCAAGAGGCTTAAGCAAGATCCTCCTTCTCCCCCTAAGTCTTCTTCTCCGGTCTCCTTGGACATGGTTTGGGAGGAATTGCGCGCTCACCGTCCATTTATTGAAGAAACTAATTCCCGTTTGCAAATGTTGGACGATAAATGGTCTTCCATGGACTCCCGTATCACTGTGGTGGAACATCAACTTGATGATGTACAGGTCTTGTCTGCCAAGTTATCCTCGTTGGAGTTGGAAGTCTCACAGCTGAAAAAGCGTCCGAGGATTTGGAAAACAGAAATCGCCGTAACAATTTGCGTATTTATGGACTTCCTGAGAGTCTTGAACGTGATGACCCCGTCACATACTTTACATCTTTTTTGCCTCAGTTTTTGGACCTTCCTACTACCACCAAACTGAACATTCAACGTACTCATAGACTAGGTACCCGACTTTCTTCGTCATCTACACCCTCCAAGCCTCGTGGTATAATTATCTTATTTTTGCAATTCACTGACCTTTTGTTGGTACTCAATGCAGCTAAATCCAAAAGAATCTCTCCTGGCATGGTACCAAGGTATTCATTTCCCAAGATGTCTCTTCACTGACTGCTAAACGTCGTAAAGAATTTCTGGATCTCCGTCCTCCTCTTCGTTCCCTAGGTGCACGATATGGCCTATTTCATCCGTGTCTCTTCAAAGTCACCTTTCTCAATAAGACTTCCACTTTTGAGGATCCAGCTGACCTTCGCAGATTTATTCAATCTCACTCTACCACATCAATGGAGATGTCTTCCTCATCCTCTGGCTCTTGACTTTTGTGATTTAATTTAATCCACTGTTTCCTTCGCAGATATATTG
This sequence comes from Calotriton arnoldi, assembly GCA_963921515.1. Lineage (NCBI taxonomy): Eukaryota > Metazoa > Chordata > Amphibia > Caudata > Salamandridae > Calotriton > Calotriton arnoldi. The sequence continues at coordinate 52,367 of CAWUFW010017936.1, forward strand.
TTGTTATCTTCGTCTTCTCCATGTCTTTACCTCATTCTCTTCTTCTTATTTGGCATTTTGTTGTAATTTTTTATCTTCGCGTTTGATTCAATCTAGATTTATTTGTTTCCTTTGCAGATTTATTGTATGTCTCCAAGCTCTATTCGTGTTCCATGTTCCCGCTCCTGCTTTTATTCATTTTATAGATGTCCTGGTGTGCCGTGTTGCCCTTGTTGGGTGTGCTGTCTTCGTTGTCCCTTGCCGCCTCTCATTCTTTTTCTTTGTTTCTTTAAGGTACGTATTACAGTCGTCATTTTGACATGAACTGTCTTCTCTTACTCTTATTCCTTCTTCCCCTCCTTAACCCCTTTATTCCTCCCCTTTTTTTCTTCTGCTCTTACAGTCCTCCGTTCTCTATTGGTTTTTCTATTTCCTTCTTTCTATATTCATTTCTCGTTTGCTTCACTTTTTCACTATTACATCTTTTATTCTTTAGGTTATATCTCTGTGTAACTTGTAAGTTTGAAGGTAGTAGTTATTGCATCTTTGTTAATATTGCATGTTTTGTTTTTGTTGATGATTTCTATGTATTTTTAACGGTTTTACTTTCAGAGTAATTTCCTGGAATGTGAAAGGTTTCATTAACCCTATTAAGAGACAGAAAATTCTATCTCATCTTGCCTCATATAATCCTGACTTGGTCCTTCTACAAGAGACCCATTTAACAGAAATTGAGGCATTAAAATTGAGGAGAGGTTGGGTGGGATCAGTTTTATTCTCTCCTACTTCAAATAAGAAGAATGGGGTCATAATTTTATGCCATAAAAAATTGAATTGTAAACTTATTTCACAAGAAATTGATACAGAAGGTAGATGGTTATTAGCTAAACTGTTAATTAATAATATTTCTTTGACTGTTTTTAACGTTTATGGTCCCACTCATCCTGATTGCGCCTTTTGGCCTCTGATCACACAAAAATGTATTCAATTTAGAGATGATTATTTTATTTTAGGAGGTGATTGTAACCAAGTTGTAGACCCTTTTCTTGACCGCCAATCACAAACACGCTTTATTCCGCATAAGTCTCATACACATTTCCTTGACACAATTTCCCAATCACATCTTGTTGACTCTTGGAGACTTACTCATCCCGACTCTCTGGACTTTTCTTTCTTCTCTCCCCCTCATAATTCTCTCTCTCGCCTAGACTATATTTTTCTCTCCCAATCTTTATCCCAAAATTTGGTATCCTCCTCTATTGAACCTATTGTTATCTCTGATCATGCCCCAATTATAACTGACCTTGATTTCCTTCCATCACGTTCCAGGTCCTCCCGTTGGCGTTTCAACAATTCTCTTCTACTTGACCCTCTTTTCTCTTCTTCTTTCATCAACTTTACTAATGAATTTTTTGATCTAAATACTGATCCTAATTCCTCCCCCTACATACTTTGGGACTCCTTTAAAGCCACTGCAAGAGGCTTCATTATAGACTTCGTCTCAAAAAAAAAAGAAACGTTTCCTCCAGCAACATAAAGATACCCTAGCCCATATTAAAACTTTAGAACACAAATTCTATACTTCATCAGATGACGCAGTCCTGCCAGCTCTCATTCACGCTAAATTGACATTCAATAAAACCTCGACTGACAACGCATCTTCCATGCTTCTCCGTAGCAGTGCTCGTTACTACGGAGGCTACAACAAAGTTGGGAAACTTTTAGCAAATTATCTTAAATCCCGTAAAGACCGTACACTGATTGACTCTATATATTCTTCGGACGGCTCTCTTCTTCATAAAGATCAAGATATTCTTAATGAATTTAAGTTGTTCTATAAAGATCTTTATACCCCTGAGTCCCCTCCTTCTAGTTCCCTCATTCAATCCTACCTTGACAATCTACCACTCCCTTCCACCTCCCATCTTAACTTTTCTAATCTTGAGGTTGACCTCTCCCTCAATGAGCTATCCTCCGCTTTATCCGCTTTAAAGAAAGGGAAGACTCCTGGCCCAGATGGTTTTTCAGTTGAATTTTATTTGCATTTTTCCAATTTACTCCTTCCTAAACTCTTAACTCTTTTCCATTCCTTCTTTCTCTCTGGTAAAACAGAAGGCACTTTTCAAGAAGCCATAATTTGTCTTATCCATAAAGAAGGGCGAGATCCTATGTTTTGTAAAAACTATAGGCCGATTTCCTTGGTCAACGTTGATTATAAACTTTTTGCCAAGACACTAGCTTTACGTTTAGATCCTCTTTTACCTCATTTAGTTGGCAAGGAGCAATGTGGTTTTGTCAAAGGCAGGTTAACTTCGGATAACTCTCGTCTCTTTCTTAATGTCTTAAACAAAGTCCCTTCCCTCTCCACATCCTTAGCGGCCATTTCTGTTGATGCCGAAAAAGCATTTGATAGAGTAGACTGGTCCTTTTTATTTGCTTCATTGAAGTGGCATGGTTTTGGCCCCAAATTTACCTCTCTTATATCTTTATTATATTCTGCCCCCAGAGCTTCAGTATTAGTTAACGGCGGTGTCTCATCCTATTTTCGCCTCCATCGTGGTGTCCGTCAAGGTTGCCCTCTCTCTCCTCTTCTCTTTGTTCTTGCTCTTGAACCTTTTTTATCCTCAATTCGTAATAACGTCTCTATTTCTGGTTTTTTGTATGGTGATCAACATTTAAAATTCTCTGCTTACGCAGATGACATCCTACTCTTCATTTCTGATCCTGAAAAATCCATTCCCCCTTTATTACAGGAAATCACTTCTTTTTCCCTTGTCTCTGGATATAAAATCAACTCTGATAAAACAGAGATTCTCCCTCTCACTAAATTTTGCCTTCCACACTCCTTTTCCTCCACTGGGTTTACATGGAACAGCTCTAAAATCAAATATTTAGGTATATGGTTCTCCAATTCTATCGCCTCCTCTATTAAATTAAACATGTCTACGATCCTGTCTCGTATTGACAAATTACTCTCCTCTTGGAATCCTCTTTTTCTTTCATGGTGGGGCCGGTTAGACTGAATTAAAATGATGATTACTCCTATTTTGATTTATACTCTTTCTATGCTTCCTGTCCACATTCCCGCATGTTATTTTAAACAAATTGATTCTCGCCTTTCTAAATTTCTTTGGCATAATAAAAAATCCAGAATCTCTCTTTCCTCTCTTCGTAAGACTAAATCTAATGGAGGTGTAAATTTCCCTAATTTTCGCTTGTATCACAAGTCATTTTGTCTTCGCCAGGCCTCCAAATGGCTTCTTTCTGATCTCTCTCCCTTTAACCCCTTGTGGCTTTCCATTGAGCGCACCTTATTATTACCTTTCTCTTTAAAAGAAATTTTAGCCTTCTCTGCCAAAACATCTCTTACCTCCCCCCTTTGTTTAATCACACTTGCTCCCTATTGAAACCTTTGATACATTCCAAACCTATCTCTAGAGAATCCTTTTTAGATTCTCCTGTTTGGCATAATTCTCTTATCACTATTAACGGCAGATCCATCTTTTGGAGCCCTTGGAGATCTAGGGGCATAATCTGGGTCAAAGATCTTTTTGACGGTCTAGCTCCTTGTCTATTTCCCCAATTTCAGACCACTTTTCAATGCCCTCGCTCCTTCCTACAGAAATTTACCACTTTAATGACGGTCATTCTTGATGTTTTCTATTCTCTCCCAACATCACTTCTTCCCCCTGTCCCTAACTCTCTTCTCAAGATTCTTCTCTTGCTCCCTAAAGCCTCTCCTATTTATAAATATTTTTCAGCTCCTAATCCAGAACGTATTAAAACTAAGTTGGAACTTTCGTGGGAATCTGACCTGGGATGTGAATGGTCTATCACTTTCTGGGACAAACTCTGGTCTCGTTCTCTCAAAATCTCTCGCTCTGCTTCTCTTACTCAATCTTTGTTCTTTCTCTATCATAGACTTTACCTTACCCCTATCTCCATCGCTAAATTTTCTCACTCCACTAATACAAACTGTTGGACCTGTGGCTCCTCTAATGCTGACCTTCTTCATCTTCTCTTTCTTTGTCCTTCTGTTTCTACTTTCTGGGAGAAAGTTTGGTCCTATATCTCTCGCTTATTTAATATCTCCATTCCCTATTCCATTCCTCTTCTCTCTGGAAGTCTCTCTGATTCCCTAGACCTTCTTCCTCACCAAAATGGGCTTCTTGATCTTATGCTTGCTTTAGCTTTCCAACACATCACTCTTAATTGGAAAACACTCACGAAACTTTCCATCCATCACTGGTGGAACAGTCTTTGTCACATACACCGACTTGATACTGCGTTTTCCTCCTCCTGTTCACCATTGGTTAATAGAGATCTCTTTTGGTTACCTCTTACTACTTATTTAGATAATTTAGTATTGACAAATAGTTCTTGTTTAAATGCTGACAATTTTAAACCTCCTTGAATGTCTACTTTCTTTGTTCCTTGCCTTCTGTTGCCCTTGTTGTGATTCACTATATATATTAGCTTGATTACCACAATTTTCTTGTATTCCATTGTAAGATGCAGTTTCCCTTTTTATCAATTTCTCCCTCTCCCCCCCTTCCCTCCCCTTATTCCTTTAAAATTAAAATAGCTTTCTCTTCTGCCTCATGTTAACCACCTATTTGATCAGTACTTTGTATCATTGATCCCTCTTGTATTATCTATTATTCAAATAAAGCTTTCAAACTTAAAACAGCACTATAGGTTGCAGAGGCAGACCTGAGATTTCTTTGAAAGTACTACATTAATGGGTAGCATAATAGGTTCTGCTGCCCACTATTAGCATTAAATTCACAGGCTCTCGGTGCAAGTAGTATCATTTACTAGGATAAATTAAGTGTACCAATTATGTCTATGCCAATTTTACCATGCTTGAGAGAGCAAAAGCACTTTATCTGGTTAGCAGGGATAAAGTGCACAGAGTCATGATGCCAACCAAATTGAGTTTAGCAAAAATAAGGGAGTGAAGGCAAATAGTCTGGGGGATGTCAGGTCCAGCATTGTGGAATAAAGATTCAGAAGGAATGGAGTGTGTTCTAGTGTTTAGCACCGTTAGCAGCTTGCTTGGCAGGAGAAATCACTTGATAAGTAATGTTGTACAAAGGTTGGCATCCAATGAGCTAATAGAACTGCTCAGGTGTAAAGGGTGAGTAGCCATAGGACATAAGTACCCCTTTGTTGCCAATTTCTCTGAGACTGATAGTTAGGGAGTTGAATTTGATTCTTTTTATTGATTGGGTGGTCCCTGGGGCAATTTATAACTAAAGAGGGGGTATGTGCAGCCCCCTCTTAATTTTTTAATCAAGTGCCAGGGAGGTGGTGGTCCCTGAGCCCATAAAAGGCCTACAGAGGGGGGCCGCATGGCCCCCTCCTCATATTTATCAATCGCTTTGCCCCGGGAGGTGGCAGACCCCGGGGCCCATAGCAGCAAGCTTACTAAAATAAGCCCCTCGGGATCTGGCCCACCCAGAGGCTCTAACAGAAACAAGCGATGGAGATAGCGCTTGTTTATGTGACAGGTCGAGCTTCGAGAACTGTTGTATATACTTTGTATATACTTCTTTGTGGACTTCAAGTCAACCCATTGCTTTTCATTTGTCTATGTCAGTGTCCTTTAAACATTCTTGCTTGATAATGATCAATCATTCCTCTTTGTCCCTCCTTTTAGATCTCACCTGGCGTTAGCAGCGCGCATGCGCTGCTCTCGCCATGCGAGGGTCTTTTGGAATCAATATGGATTCCAGATGTGCACGCGGACGGACAGAAGTTGTGCACGCGGGGACTGGATGCTTTACTCGCGGCATGAGACAGGCGCACTATATTTTTCACACTGGCGACAGCTTGTTGTTCTTGGTTTTGAAAGTGATCACAGTTACAACCTTCTCATTTAATGTTGATGATTTCCAAATATTGCACTAGGTGGCGCTGTTGCCCATTAATTTTTTAGTGCCTTGTTTCCTTTTAATGACGTTACGTTAAATGTTCGGGTTCTATGAAGAATGGCTTTTAACTTATTATTTTTTGGCAGAACATCCTGAAACAAAATCTGTCGGTCAAAGGATTAAAAGATGCACATAATGATATGGGGAGAAAACTTGATAGCTAACACCGCTAAAGATCGGGCAGTTTTTACACCTTTTTTTTGTTTTATAGGGCGAAAATCGCCCGGACACTTAGGAATGTCTATAGCACGATTCCGTATCAACAGCCTGTGCGTTTTACCCGTGATGTAAAACATATAAAATAAACATCGCCTTTAAGACAATTGAGGTGAACGTCCGGTAGGGAGATATACGGAAACTTGCAGATCAAATGTTCAAATTCAACCATGGCAAACTTACCCTTTCACCCTGTGCAGCATTGAAGCACCTTGCCATAACACGGGTATGACAATTCATAATGTTGAACCCCAGGTGGCGCAGGCCGATTCCTGCCTCGCCTTTTGCTCACCTTCGCCATTTGACATCTATGCTCACAGTTTGCGGGATTTTTTGTAATTTTTTTTGCAGTTTTGTATAGCGCGAACTCGACCCGAAGGTATTAGAGCGGGTTACATGAGCATCAGTTACATCACACAAGAACTTTAGTTTTTGGCACTCAGATATTGTGATTTGCCCAGAATCACAGGCTGTTGAGCCGACGCCGAGACTCGAACCTGGTTCTCCAGTTCAGTGCTTCCTTTGCTTTGGCTCCAGATAGCTCCGATCCAGTATTACACTCAAACAAAAGGAGAGCTGACGATAGCCCTTTAAATCAGGACTTTGTTTTGGGCCCAGCTGGAAGTGTAAACAAGCATTTGCAATGCAATAGGTCTCGCATTTACGTGAGTTTAAGCTATAGGCATTGTAAATGACAATACCTTTTATTTATGTTTTAAAAACGAAAACAAAAATAAAAGGCATTGTTATTTACAATGTCAATAGCTCAAACTCGCGTAAATGCGAGACCTATTGCATTGCAAATGCTTGTTGTCTTTTGTCACAGCCTAGTACAGTATCCTTATGCTTTGACTGTTTATTCTTTTTGTGGAACTACTTTTTCTTTGAATCCTGACATTGTTACTGTTTGCATGCACCTTCCGCTCCATTGCTTGTTTTAATTGCTTTTTTCTGATGCGACTGCTCCCTCCCCTGGTTTTTGTTTTCCCAATCATTGCTGGCCTGTTGTTTATTACCCCCATTGTCCGTGCGGCATTTAGCCTCTCCTTCCCTCCCCATGCTCTCTGTGTTCTAAATTCTCCCCCCAACCCTCCTCCCATTGTCCATGTTGTATTTTGCCCCTCCCCATGCTGGGAGACGCCTTCAGTAAAGATCTTGCAAATGTACCTCCGGGGGCAGATGATAATGTTTTCCCACCTCCCCTTGCTCTATTTCTCAGCAATGTGACATACACAGTGCTAGCCCCAGTTTGTGATCTGGCAGCGCTAGCACCTGAGTGCAATTTAGCAGTGGTGGTGCTGTCCATTATCATTTTCTTAAAGGGGTTGGTCTGTACGCCCCCATGGCACACTTTGCCAAGGGAGAGAGTCTACAGCCGGACATTTATATTCATCTGCAGGAGCTCACTGTGGTCTGTGACTGAAATTGTAGCAATACTTTGCCCCCTTCCTGAGAGTAATGCTGACTTTAAATAGTGGCACCTGCTGCTTTGTTTGCCTCTGCCTGCTGCACACACCATCTATTCCACATACTGCCATGCAGCCATTGCTACCTACTCCACACATTGCCTGCTGCACACCATATGGTCCACAACATGCCTGCTCCATATGGTACCTGCTGCACGCACAGGGTACTCCTCAAACTACATGGGGCACAGACTGAGTGTTCTGAAGTTGTCTTCTTCATGAACCGATAGTGCCGCAAAGTGCCTGCTTCAGGCGCTTCATGTTACATATTATCACTTCCACACAGTGCCCATCAGCCTATGCTGCCTATTGCTCACACTGCTTCCTTAACAGCCACCCACTGCCGGCTGCTCCCACTGCCTGCTATACATGCTGCTTTCTCCATACGCTGACTGCTGCAAAGCATACACTTTCTTGTGGACACATTTGTTGTCTCTTGCACAAACATTCTGCTTTGCTCACACAGCTGTTATGCCTCCTCTCATGGTAAGCTGTCTTTCTTGCTAGTCAAGGTCAATTACCGCTTGCCAGTCTGAGAATTACTCTCTGCAGTGCCCTTTCCTTCTCAGTCTGAACAAACGACCACCCAACTCCTGTGCGGTCTGAACAGCTTTGACTGTTGCTGTGCCCCCACTTCCCAGTACTTGAAGCTGCCTCTGTGGTACTGCCCTGTGTCTCCCAGTAAGTGCATGTGCCGCCTCCTGCTTGGCTCATGACCTCCTCTCTGCTGCTGGTGTTTTTAAAGCCCTCTACCAGTCTGTCTTTCTATGAGTTTGTGGCTTCTGAGAAGTCAATTTCCATCCATGTTTGCCGCATTAATTTCCCATCGAACATCCCTCTACCCCGGGGGGTATCCCACCTCTGTATTGTATTAGAATGCATGTTTTGGGTGTAGCTATGACATCCTACCTTTTTCCAGAGAAATACACTATACACGCCCTCCAGGTGTTGGCACCTTTTTAAAATAACAGGCACAAGTTGTATTTTGTTAGATATTATTCGTGCAATTTCTTAGTCAGTGCACAACCTAGGTATTACCATCTCTGCTAATTCACTCAAAAATCAAGTGACCCAGATAAGCAAACCCTGCTATTGCTAACTAAAATCCTTTAAAAACATTGCCAAAGCTCTGGCTAAACACTTATAAGGTCCCAAAAGCAAGACCTATTGGTTATGCCAATGCTTGGTTTTTTAAAAACATTTTTGCCCCAAATTCGCAGAGCTCTGTGATTTTGCAGCAACATATTTTAAAAAAAACTTTTATTTGGGACTCAGCTGAGGCCAAGTCCCACTATGGCTGCGAACACTTCCTGGTTGAAGTGTTGGGAGCCAGTAATATTTCAGCAAGGGGACTGTCGGGTCCGTGGAGGATCCGCATCCCTAGATATACACATTTGGTTTCCAGTTCATTTTCAATTAATATCTCAAAAACTATTGAATGTTTTTATATAAAATCACAAAAAAGCACACTATCTGGACCAAATGCTAGCTTCCTGTCAAATTTGGTGTAATTCCGTCCATTGGTTTGGGTTTTAGTTGTGTTCAAAATCCCTATGGGAAATTGTATGGGGAAAATGCGTTTTGGGACCCTCACATTTTTTCAGCCCCCACTTGACGGATCACTTTGAAACTTTCAGGACAACAACTGAAGTGAGTGGCAAACTAGTTTTAAATATTTCGTGAGCATTTGTCGAATGGCGCCAAAGTGATTGGCAAAACAAAAAAACTTTTCCTATGGAAACTAGGTCTTAACTACAACTACCTACTGGCTATTGTCAGTAGGAGACTTCTAAACTCTAAATATACCCTTACCATTCAAAACTCCTACCCACCCTAAACCATAAAAACACTGTTACCACCCAATACCCCTACCCACCCTAAACCCTTAAAATACTCTTAGCATCCAATACTGTTACCCACCCCTAAACCCTAAAACCACACTTAGCCACCCAATACCCTTAGACACCCCAAACTCCCAAAACACCCTTACCACCCAATACCTCTATCCACCCCTAAATCCTAAAAATACCCTTACCATCTAATACCCTTACCCACACCTAAACCCCAAAAACAAACTTACCACCAATACCTCTACCCACTTTAAACCTTTAAAAAACTCTTACCACCTAATGCCCTTACCCACCCCTAAACCCTAAAACACCCTTATCACCCAATACCCCTAGCGACCCTAAACCCTAAAAATACCCATACCACCCAATACCTTTACCACCCATAAAAACACCCTTATCACCCAATACCCCTACCCACCCCTAACCCCTAAAACTACCCTTACCACCTAATGCCCTTACCCACTCCTATACCCTGAAAAAACCCTTATCACCCAATGCCCCTACCCACCCTAAACCCTAAAAATACCCTTACCACCCAATACCCTTACCTACAGCTACATAGCTGCCAAGATTTCAGATGACTATGTGTGACATTTTCATAATTTCAGTGTAATTATGAGTGACATTTCAATGACTATGAGTGACACTTTTTTGCGAGCAAATGAAACATATAGGGAAGCATCTAAATATCAGAAATGACACCCATTTGAGCAACAAGAAACTCTAAGAAGTCACTGAAGACACAACATTCATCTCAAATTATTTCATGCATTCATTCACTCTTTGTGCATGTAACACGTTAACCTACACGCATGACTTTTTTGTGCATTTCAAATGAGTGAAATATAAATTAAGAAAACTATGTCTCCGACTCATTTTGGTGTAAACTAATTGGAATTACGGCCTACTACTGTTAAAACATATGCCTGAAGTGGTCAGAGTGAACTTCAGTACAGAGTCAGAGACTAAGGGGCCGATTCCGATCTCGGCGGTAGGGCTCCGAATCGGATTCGGCTTTACCGGATCCGATTCGGAGGCCTTTTTCTGACCGATTCGTACAGTCATCCCAGCGAGCAAGTACGATGCGAGCGCACGCGAAATTGCCGACCGACTCGTTCCCGGGTCCGAACCGCTCCGACCGACTCGTACGGACACGGCTCGCACCACGCAATGGAGACTTTTCCCGACCGAGCGAGTACGATGCACGCGTCGGACGGCCGGATCGAGTCGGAGCGTCCGGCTCGCAAAAGCACCCGGAGCCAGACTTGGGGGTCCGTGTCAGACCCCCTGCATGCGTAGCCGCACGAGTCGAACACAGGGGGACCCAAGGGTCCCCCTACACATGCATGTGCGGTGCGAGTCGCACCGACGCGTACCCACTGTAGGGGGCCCCCTGTTCGCGACGTGCCCATTCAGTCAATGGGAGCCCGTGTACGCATTGTACGACCGGCTCCCATTGACTTCAATGGGAGTCCGACCGGATCGAGTCGGGCAGCATACGGCCGCATCGTACTCGCTCGGTCGCACTGGGGGAGTCCGGCTCGGTCGGAAATCTCTCCGGATCCGGCTCGGTCAGAGAGCTTTCCGACCCAGATCAGAATCGGCCCCTTAGTGCGCGACTTCCCCAGGCTGCCAGTTCACAAGTGCCTGGGGGAGTGTGTCTGCCTGGCAGAGCGCTTCACTGGTGATGTCGCAGTGGTGATTGTGCTGAGGGCCTGTCTCAGGGCTGCTGTAAGTCCACCTGAATGAGAGTCTGCTGGCTGCAGACATGAAGTCAATAGAGTTGTCACTCTGATATCTGGTGCTAGGATGCAGCAGACCAACTGCTCTCTTGACCTGACCACTGCAGGCTCAAGCAAATTAGGAAAGAGTACATTCACTGCTGCTGCCTGCTGCAAAGCTAGTGGGCCTTTTGTGAGGGGCTGGAATGTCTGCCTCGTGGCAATTCTAAATAACCGTGCAGCGTAGTCACAGGGCAGACACCCCTTGCCAGAACATATCGACAGGCAAGGTGCTGCCTCATGGATCCACATGTGCCTGGCACTGTCTGCAGGAGATGGCAATTATCTTATCACCAATTGAGCAGCCACGCACACCTTTTTTAAGACACGGCCTGACTCGGCTACCAATAATGATTTATGTCTTCTTTGCGTGCGCCAGAACCCGGGTCCAGGTGAAATAAACGACATAATGCACGCGCCCCCAACCCAGGAAGGAGGCTGTAGGACATAAATACTGGTTGTGACACAGCGAGCCCCACGCTAAACGTTAGCTCTAACGTGGCTTTAAGTCAGCCCAGTTGTTTTTACTGGAAGCGGAGTGGACTAACCCATAGCTGCCAAGGTTTCAGATTAACATGTATGACATTTTCATAATTTCAGTGAAATTATGAGAGACATGTTAACGACTATGAGTGACACTTTGTGATGAGCAAAATCAAGCAATGAAGACGAGGGAAACATACAGGGCACCGCAGGCAGCTCAGAATGAAGAAAAGTTTAGCAGCCATACATAGCAAGTGACCAACTACTATACGCCGGGCTCTGTGTCAGGCACACTTACTAATCCAACTCAGCAATGGTGCCGAGTTAAACCGTCCTCAGAAGGATGAAAGGAACAGCCATCCCTGCTGAAAACTCAACCCAAACCTGATCTGCAGTCAATTATGTGAAATTTGTAGCATGCAGAGGAATAGTGCCTCAAGGCAGCCTTTGAGTTTACACATTGTGGGAGCTGCAGACGTCAGCGCATGGCCATGTGCCAAGAGGCCACTCGGTGTGGCGCTGTACTCGTCTGTCCGCACTCACTCTCCTGAAGAGCTGTTGCATGTGCAGTCTCACTGCCTCAGGAATGCAGCAAGTCCCCCTGCACACCCCACTTCCAAAATACATATCTTCCGGTCATGAGTGTTTGGAGATAAGCCGAGCCAGAAGGAAAACCGGATATTTCTATTTCAATTTTAAAAAATTGCAGAAAGCGAAGTTACTGAGTCACTGCATCTCATGGAGGCAGCAAGTCAAAGTTACCGAACGTGCTTCCTTCGAGGAAGGCAGGCAGCCTGACTACATGGTATTAATAAACTAAAACAGACTCGGATGAACTTACTTCAACTTTACCACCGCGCCAATTGAGGGTTTGTCGCCCGCCTCCTGAGTCCTCCATGGTCCAGAGTCTAGGCCGCTGCAAGGGTCACACTCCGTCTCCCTCGCCTCGGGGGCAATTGAATTCGCGGGGAGGTGGCATTGATTTTAATTCTGCAGCTCAGCTGACAGCTGAGCCACGACGCGGCAGGTGGAGAAGTACTGAGGCAGCACCACGAGCGCCATGTGCAAACTAGCCAGCCACAACAAACTCCGGCACTGCTGCCTGCAGGACGTGACGTCGTCCCAGTGGCACCAGAGACAATACCACACAACTTGACTGGGCTTTGTCATGTCTCGGTAGTAGCCATTGGGCACTACCGTGACATGACGTCACAGAGAGCCGAGTCGCAAGAATCTGATCATAAATTAACATTGTAGCAGCCTGCCAGTAGCTCTAGCTCAGCTGCCAGCCGAGCCGCTGGAGCAGTGCGTGCATGCCGCAGCGCTGCCACAACCAGTTTAGTTAACAGATTTAGGCAGTGCTAATGGCAGAGACTCTATCCCTATAATGTGTGACAATGCATTTCAGTGCGGTGATGCGGAGCACCACACTGAAATGCGTTAGTCTAATGCCTGATGCGTGATACTTGGCAGGACTGCAGCTAAACCCCCAAAACACCTCTACCACCCAATACCCCTCCCCACTAAACCCTAAAAATACACTTATCACCCAAATCCCTTACTCACACCGAAACCCTAAGAATACCTTACCACCCAATACCCTTGCCTACCTCTAAACACTAAAAACACCCTTACCACCCAATCCCCCTACCCACCATAAACCCTAAAAATACAATTACCACCCAACACAATTACCCACCCCATAACCCTTAAAACGATATTACCCTAATCTATATATATATATTTGTTTTCTAATTGTGGCGCAGTTATTGCATATTAGATAGTTGCGGCTCCTGGAGGGAGTGCTGTGGGGCGGGGGGTAGTAAACTCTGGCATAAGGCCGAACGGAGGTAAGTACATAAATAAGTAAATAAAACGAATTACATTGCGCGCGCTGCAGCGCAAATGGCATGATGTCGGCGCGCGCAATGTAATTCGTTTTATTTATTTAATAAACATTGTTGCTGAGAAGTTCACCTAACTTTAATGTTCCTTTACTTTTGGTTTTTAAGTGATTTTCTAAGGCTCTTTTAATCAAAACTTCATATTTTTATTACACCCAACTATAATTTTACTTTAACCTTTGGTTTTTTCTGTGAATATATATATATATATATATACATGTGATCAAGGCTTGGACGAGCCGAAATGCGGAATGGCGACAAAGGAGGAATAAAATAATCTGATAGCACAAATTTGGGTCTGTGTCCGTACTTGGATGTATCCTGTTTGCGGCGGAGAAGCAACTAATATATATATATATATTCCTTCCTCCGCTGGCTCAATTATGCTGGCTTTTCAGTGCTCTCTCATGGTGCGGGACCTCGCGGCGGAGCTCACGGCCACGATTCCTTCCAAAGAAAGGAGGTTGGGTCGCACTCACGAAAGGTTTAGAATAATCCTTTTATTTCATTGTTCCTTTTCACAGGGTGAAAGCCAAATCGACGCGTTTCAGTCTACACAGAGACCTTGGTCACGATAATGATTACGATGTTTACCCCAGACAATTAAATACATTGTTGCTGAAATTATGTAATTTCCTGTTTTCAAAAACATCGCAAAGCATTTTGGGAGATGTAGTGATACAAAAATTTGTATTTTTTCACATCATTTTTTAAATACTAAAAGAAAGTTAAAGGTGATAAGTGTACAGTGGGTGAAATAGACAAAGATGTTTATCCAGATCCTTAACAATATTTTATGTTTTGCTTCATTTGTTTACAATTTTGTGTATTATCCATTGACCAACTCTTTAGTACGACTTTTAATCACAATCTTGCCCTCCAGTGGGCGTTTTCTGGTCATGAATTATTTTTCGAGTTTGAAAGGATCAGTTCAATGTCTATCGTGTCCCATTGTACACTTATCACCTTTAATTTTCTTTTAGAATTTAAAAATGATGTGAAAAAGGTCTCTGTGTAGACTGAAACACGTTGATTTGGGTTTCACCCTGTGAAAAGGAACAATGAAATAAAAGGATTATTCTAAACCTTTCATGAGTGCGACCCAACCTCCTTTCTTTGGAAGGAATTTGTGAAATATATATATATATATTCACTGAAAAAACCATAGGTTTCTGGGACATTGTAGTTAGGATTTAACATTCAAAAAATCTTTGAAATTCACTGAAAAAAACATAGGTTTCAGGGACGTTATAGTTAGGAATTAGCATTTGAAAAACCTTTGAAATTCACTGAAAAAACCACAGGTTTCAGGGACATTATAGTTAGGCTGACATTTCACTCGTACAAAACCAGAGAAATTCGGCCGTTATAGTTAGTTGAGCTAACTATAACTCGTGCCCCCGCAATGCACTGCTGATGACATCATATATTACATCACTCATAACATGGTCAGTGACATCACTGATGATATCACTGATGACATCTCAAATGACATCGCTGATGACATCACTGATGACATCATCCAGTGACTGTGTGTTTCTGTAAAGTTGAAATATGTTTTATATATATATGCTAAGGTTTATTGAACAATGAGTGGGTGTATGAGTGTCTGAATGGATGATTTAGTGGGTGCGTGACTGACTGTATAAGTGAGTGATTAAACGTTTCTTACTGAATGCATGGGTTAGTGACTAAACTGTGTGAATGTCTTTATCAGTCTGTCAGTTGGTGTGTTAGTGGCTCCATGGGTTAGTGAGTAGCTATATGAGTGTCTATATGGATTATTGATTTGTTGTCTGAGTATCTGTATGGGTGTCTGAGTGTCTGTGTGGATGGGTGGGGATGTTTGACTCCATGCATAGATGTGTGAGTGGCTGATTCACTGAGTGTATGGGTTCAAGAGTGCTTCTCTGAAGGGCAGTATTGGTGGGTGAGTATGTGTATAGGCCTGTTGGTGAGTTTTTAGATGTCTCAGTGGTACATGTGTGAGTAACTTCATATCTGAAAGACAGTATATGTGAGTGTTTGACTATATAAATGACTATATGTGAAAGTGAGTCATTGTGACAGTGGCTGGATGGATGAGTGTGTGCTTGTGTCAGTGATTATATAAGAGAGTAAGTCTGTGTTAGTATCTGTATGACTAAGTGACGTAGTGTGTGTATAACTGTATAGGTGAGTAAATGGCAGTGTGATTGATTCTTTGGGTGACTGAATAGGTGTTTGAGTACCTCTATGGGTGAGTGGCACTATGTGAGTGTCTGTATAGCTGTATCAGTGTATATGATAGTGCTGTATTGATAAGTGACTGCATGTATGAGTGACTGTATGGGTAAATGAGTGGATGTGTCTGTACATCTAGGAATCAGTGAGAGACTATGAAGTAACTGGTATTGATGTGTCTATGGTTTAAAGAATGATAGTCTCTATTTTGAGAGAGGGTGTATCAAAGGTTACATTAGGGTGCGAGGAGGTGCATCAAATTTTCATGTGGATGATGCCATCAGTGATGTCATTTGAGATGTCATCAGTGATGTCATCAATGATGTCACTGACCATGTCATAAGTGATGTAATATCTGATGTCATCAGCAGTGCATTGCGGAGGCGCGAGTTATAGTTAGCTCAACTAACTATAACGGACTACATTTCTCTGGTTTTGTACGAGTGAAATGTCAGCCCAACTATAACGTCCCTGAAACCTGTGGGTTTTTCAGTGAATTTCAAAGGTTTTTTAAATGCTAATTCCTAACTATAACGTCCCTGAAACCTATGGTTTTTTCAGTGAATTTCAAAAGTTTTTTAAATGCTAATTCCTAACTATAACATCCCTGAAACCTATGTTTTTTTCAGTGAATTTCAAAGGTTTTTAAATGCTATTTTCTAACTATAATGTCCCTGAAACCTATGTTTTTTTCAGTGAATTTCTAAGTTTTTTTAAAAATTGTAATTCTTAAGTATAAAATCATTTCTAACCTTACCTTTTTAACAATATTTGTAATTGTTTTATAGAATTGCTTTTATTTAAAAATGATTGGAACTATATTTTTGAATTTCTTTTTAAAAATTATACTTAGTTTTTCTAAAATCTTCTTCAACAATTAAAATCACTCTTTTAAAATATATATATCATACACTACTAAAAATATACTCAGTTTTTTATATGTACAACTTACATTTATATTTTCTTGAAATAATGCTTTTAATACTGTGAAAGTTGTTTTATTGTATTATTATGCTTTCTTTTTTTGAATTTTTTTTACAAAGAAGTCGAGCAACTGATGCGAACCTACTCGATGGGTGTGCGGATTCTGGGTGTGCAAACCCTACTGGCGCGCATTTCTGTAGTCGCGCTGGAGTCGCGACTTCGGCATAATTTCAAAAGTATGAAATATCATTGTAGAAATTATAAATATCAGTTTTGGTTAAAGACTTTCACTAATATAATTTAGAAAACACTTTATAAATACTATTTTTTACTTTACTATGAACTGTACAAAATTTCACGAGTGCGCGACGTATAGAAATAGGGTGCGCTACCCTTCCCGGCACATATTTGCGGGGTCGCGCAGGGGTCGCGACTCCGGCGTAATTTTCAAAGTGTGAAATATCATTCTACAAAGTTAAAATATCAGATTTGTATAAACACTTTCACTAATATACTTTTTAAAATATTTAATAAACACCTATTTACACTTTATAATTATGTATACAAAATTTTACGGGTGCACGTCTTGTGCTCGACGGGTGCGCGCATTCTGCGCGACTCCATGTGACCTGAAAAGAAAGCTTCTGATTGGTATAAAACATTTTCATTCTGTAAGAGGGAGGATCCAACACCTGTTTTATTCCTCTTATTATTTGTCTGTCTTCCTGGCAAGACCTGCTTGTTGTATCTTCCTTCATTTTTCTATTTTAGTGTGTTTGTTAACTTTTTTTTCCAAACAATGGCATCCAGTCATCCTGATCAAGACCCACCGGAAGAGGAAGATGATATAGTGGAGCCAGTTAAAAAAAGAAAAGAAAGTGTGGTTTGGGCCTTCTTCACTGTGCCGGAGGGTGAGAAGAAGGTGAATGCAAGAAAAGTAACATGCAAGATCTGCAAAAGAGTACTCTCGAGAGGTTCAGAGAAAAAGTACTCATGTGGAACGTCGCCCATGAAAAAGCATTTAGAGACAATACACCCCATGCATTTAGCGAAAGAAGTATCTCAGAGGGAGAGAAATGAAGCGGCACAACAAGACCCAAATGCTCCATCAACTTCCTCACAAGGACTTTCACCTACACCGAGGCCACACATCGTTCCTGAACTGCTGGATGCCACAATTAATTGCAAGAAATGTGATGCAAAACTCTGCTTTGGGGAGCAATGCATTGATGTCATAACCAATGCAATTAAAACACATAATTGTTCATTTTTTTTTATCTGCTCCCAAATTTTCTTGTCCTTTTTTTTTCCAAACAGTTTTATTGGAGTCTTCAATTTTGTTTTGTTTTAAAAAAAAAGTCAAAAACACCCAAAAAAAAGAAAATGTTGTTAGAAAATACAATTTTTTTTACAATTCTTTAAAAAAATTCTTACTGAACCACATATACTGATTAAAAATAGAAAAATTACCTGAGTGATGGCAGGACTACTTGTATAGTGCCTGAATGATTGCATTAGTGCACGGGTAATATCTGGATGATTTTGTAAGTACATGGGTACTGCATGGGTGATTGTAGGAGTGCATGGATAGTGCCTGGATAATTTGAAGAGTGCAAGGGTAGTGCCTGGGTTATTGCAGGAGTGCACGGGTAATGACTGGGTGATTGCATGAGTGCATGAGTAGTGCCTGGGTGATTGGAGGACTGCAAGGGTAGTGCCTGGGTTATTGCATGAATGCATAGGTAGTGCCTGGGTGATTGGAGGAGTGCATGAGTAGTACCTGGGTGATTGCATGAGTGCTGGGGTAATGTCTGGGTGATTGGAGGAGTGCATGGGTACTGCCTGAGTGATTGAAGGAATCAAGGAGTAATGTCTGGGTGATTGCATGAGTGCATGGATAGTGCCTGGGTGATTGGAGGAGAGCATGGATAGTGCCAAGATGATGATTGGAGGACTGCAAGGGTAGTGCCTGGGTTATTACAAGAGTAGATAGGTAGTACCTGGGTAATTGGAGGAGTACATGAGTACTACCTGGGTTGATTGCATGAGTGCACGGGTAGTGCCTGGATGATAGGAAGACTGCATGGGTAGTGCTTCTATGATTGCATGAGAGCAGCAGAAGTGCCTTAGTGCACGTATGAGTGCATGGGTACTGCCTGAGTAATTGCATGAGTGCATGGGTAGTGCCTGGGTGATTGGAGGAGTGCATAGCTAGTGCCTGGGTGATTTATAAATGCATGGTTAGTGGCTGCATGATTGAAGGAGTGCATGGGTAATGCCTGAGTGATTGAATGAGTGCAGGGATAATGTCTGGGTGTTTAGAGGAGTGCATACATACTACTTGAGTGATTGAAGGAGTGCATGGGTAATGCCTGGATGATTTTGTAAGTGCATGGGTAGTGCCTGGGTAATTGGAGGAGTGCATGGATAGTGCCTGGATGATTGGAGGACTGCAAGGGTAGTGTCTGGGTTATTGCAAGAGTGCATAGGTAGTGCCTGGGTGATTGGAGGAGTGCATGAGTAGTACCTGGGTGATTGCATGAATGCACGGGTAGTGCCTGGATGATAGGAAGACTCCATGGGTACTGCTTCTATGATTGCATGAGTGCATCAGAAGTGCCTCAATGCATGTATGAGTGCATGGTAGTGCATGAGTAAATGCACAAGTGCATGGGTAGTGCCTGGGTGATTGGAGGAGTGCATAGCTAGTACCTGGGTGATTTTATAAGTGCATGGGTAGTGGCTGGGTGATTGAAAGAGTGCAGGGGTAATGCCTGGGTGATTGTATGAGTGCAGGGATAATGTCTGGGTGATTGGAGGAGTGCATACATATTACCTGAGTGATTGAAGGAGTGCATGGGTAATGCCTGGGTGATTGCATGAGTGTTGGGGTAATGTCTGGCTGATTGGAGGAGAGCATTGGTACTGCCTGAGTGATTGAAGGAGTGCATGGGTAATACCTGGATGATTTTGTAAGTGCATGGGTAGTGCCTGGGTGATTTGAGGAGTGCATGGATAGTGCCTGGATGATTGGAGGACTGCAAGGGTAGTGTGTGGGTTATTTAAAGAGTGCATAGGTAGTACCTGGGTGATTGGAGGTGTACATTAGTAGTACCTGGGTGATTGCATGAGTGCACAGATAGTGCCTGGATGATAGGAAGACTGCATGGGTAGTGCTTCTATGATGGCATGAGTGCAGCAGAAGTGCCTCAGTGCATGTATGAGTGCATGGGTAGTACCTGAGTAAATGCCTGAGTCATGGGTAGTGCCTGGGTGATTGGAGGAGTGCATAGCTAGTGCCTGGGTGATTTTTTAAGTGCATGGGTAGTGGCTGCGTGATTGAAGGAGTGCATCGGTAATGCCTTGGTGATAGTATGAGTGCAGGGATAATGTCTGGGTGATTGGAGGAGTGCATACGTACTACCTGAGTGATTGAAGGAGTGCATGGGTAATGCCTGGATGATTTTGTAAGTGCATGGGTAATGCCTGGGTTTTTGGATGAGTGCTGGGGTAATGTCTGGCTGACTGGAGGGGTGCATGGGTACTGCCTGAGTGATTGAAGGAGTGCATGGGTAATGCCTGGATGATTTTGTAAGTGCATGGGTAGTGCTTGGGTGATTGGAGGAGTGCATGGATAGTGCCTGGATGATTGGAGGACTGCAAGGGTAGTGCATAGGTTATTGCATAAGTGCATAGGTAGTGTCTGGGTGATTGGAGGAGTACATGAGTATTATCTGGGTGATTGTATGAGTGCACAGGTAGTGCCTGGATGATAGGAAGACTGCATGGGTAGTGCTTCTATGATTGCATGAGTGCAGCAGAAATGCATCAGTGCATGTATGAGTGCATGGGTAGTGCCTGGGTGATTGGAGTAGTGCATAGCTAGTGCCTGGGTGATTTTATAAGTGAATGGATAGTGGCTGGGTGATTGAAGGAGTGCATGGGTAATACCTGGGTGATTGTATGATTGCAGGGATAATATCTGGGTGATTGGAGAAGTGCATACGTACTCCATGAATGATTGAAGGAGTGCATGGGTAATGCTTGGGTGATTGCATGAGTGCTGGGGTAATGTGTGGGTGATTGCATGAGTGCAGGGATACTGTCTGGGTCATTGGAGGAGTGCATGGGTACTTCTTGACTGATTGAAGGAGTGCATAGGTAATGCCTGGGTGATTGCATGAGTGCAGGGGTAGTGTCTGGGTGATTGGAGGAGTGCATGGATAGTGCCTGGATGATTGGAGGACTGCAAGGGTAGTGCCTGGATTATTGCATGAGTGCCTTCATGATTGAAGGAGTGCATGAGTAGTACCTGTGTGATTGCATGAGTGCACGAGTACTGCGTGGATGATAGGAAGACTGCATAGGTAGTTCTTCCATGAGTGCATGAGTGCATCAGAAGTGCCTCACTGCATGTATGAGTGCATGGGTAGCACCTGAGTAATTGCGGGAGTGCATGGGTAGTGCCTGGGTGATTGGAGGACTGCATTGCTAGTGCCTGGGTGATTTTATACGTGCATGAGTAGTGCATACGTACGTGATTGGAGGAGTGCATACGTACTACCTGAGTGATTGAAGGAGTGCATGAGTCATGATTGCATGAGTGCTGGGTTAATGTCTGGCTCATTGGAGGAGTGCATGGGTACTGCCTGAGTGATTGAAGGAGTGCATGGGTAATGCCTGGATGATTTTCTAAGTGCATGGGCACTGCCTGGGTTATTGAAGGAGTTCAAGGGTAGTGTCTGAGTGCACCAATGAGTCCATCGGTAGTGCCTGGGTACTTGCATAAGTGCATGGTTAATGCCTGGGTGATTGTACCACTATATGGGTAGTGCCTGGGTAAATTGAATGAGTGTGGGAATAATGCCTGAGTGCAGAGATGAGTGCATGGATCATGTTTGAGGGAATGGATGAGTGCAGTTAAAGTGGCTCTAAACATTATTTCACATTATCATCCATATTACATTATTTTGTCTTACCTGTTTTACAAATGTAGATACAAAACTCAGTGAATCTACTTTACAGTAGTTTTGTTGTAAACTGAATTTAAAATCTTTTCAAACTTTACCATTACCTTCTGTAAAAAAGAAAAAGAAAAACTGTTATAATATTATAATTTTAAGAACACAACATAATTTTAGAATTACATAACATTTTCAGTTTCCCTTTTTGCTGTTCTCAGATTCTACTGAATTTCACCATGCACAGTGATTTCAATGTAGATCATCATACAACAGCGGGGATAAAAAAACAATCAACAAGATTGTAAAAAAAAACATATCACTGTTCACAATTATTTTGAACATGTGTAACTATGTGTTTACCTATGTACAGTTTCTTAATTACATTCTTACACTACATTAAGTATTTTATTTCTCTCAAATACATTTTGTAAAATGTACACTCTCATTTACATCTCATATAATATAGACAATATAAACTACTTGTTTCTAAATACAATTTTCCAAATGCATTATGAATTAGCACAAACAATAATCCATGCACTAATTGTTCACATCTTCCCAATAGGCCGAATAATGTTTCCGAAACTTTTGCATTGAAAAAATCCAAAATAAACTTGTTAATTCGTGTTCACATCTTCCCAATAGGCCGAATGATGTTTTCAAAACTTTGGCATCAAAAAAATCAGATATGAATTTGGTAATTCGTAAGGCAACCTACATTTAAATTCCAAATGGGCATCATTGCAATGTGTCCATCCTCTATTGCACTTTAAATACACAGTATAGTGTCCAGATGTTGTAGCAGGTCTGTTAGACTTGGCATCTTTTGGCGTGTTCCCCCTGACTTTTTGCTTTCTAACCTCCCGTTTTTGACTCTGTTTTTGCTGGTGTAATGATTCTGCGCACTCTCCTCACTGCTGTCCAGTGGGAAAGTGCAAGTGCTCCTGTATAAAATGTGTATGGATTGGTATTTCCATGATTGGCCTATTTGATCTATGTGTCAGTCCCTAGTAAAGTGCACTGCGAGTGCCAGGGCCTAGAGATCAAATGCTGTTGGTGGGCTGCAGCACTGGATTGTGCCACCCACGCAAACAGCCCGTAAAGTGTAACTCTGGCCTGCCATTGCAGAGCCTGTGCGCAGCCTGGGGCTGCCATGTCGACTTGGCAAGTGCACACACTTGCAAGTCCCTAAACCTTCCCTTTTCTACATGTTAGTCACCCCTAAGGTAGGCCCATCGCAACTTGCCAGCACCGCATCGAGCACTGACTCGCCCTGCACCGCAAGCCTTGGTCTCACCGACGCCGTTTGCACGATCAGCACCGAGCCGCTGCCAGCACCGCATCGAGGGACACCGCACCTTGCACCGCTTCCACCTTGCACCGTGACCGCGACGAACGCCACAACCGGCTCTGTCACCTGCACCGCATCCTGCCAGCACCGCATCGAGCACCGACTCGCCCTGCACCGCCAGCCTTGGTCTCACGACGCCGTCTGCACGATCGTCACCGAGCCGCTGCTCGCACCGCATCGAGGGACACCGCAACTTGCACCGCTTCCATTTTGCATCACGACCGATGCCAAGACCGACTCGCACGCCTGTGTGAGCCGCACTAAGAAAGGTACTGTGAACGAATCTGTCCCGCTGTGGCTGGCCCGTACCGACGCGGTCAGCGGGAACTGCGAGACTCTGTTGTTTTCAGCATCGCGGTAGGCTCGGACCGAGCTACCGACTCGTACGAACTGTGTTTTTCAACGTATTTTGCAACTTAAAGACATTTTGAGAAGTAACTATTTTTGAAGTACTGTATAGTGGATTTTTATCGTATTTGGTCTTGTTTTAAGTATATAAAAATATTGGATATTTTTCTAAACTGGTGTGGTGTCCGTTTGTAGTGCTTACATTGTATTACTGTTGGTTTTGTGCAAATGCTTTACACACTGCCTCTAGAATAGGCCTGACTGCTCGTGCCAAGCTACCAAGGGGGTGAGCAGGGGTTATTTTAGGAGTGTAACTCCCTTATCCTGACTAGGAAGAAGGTTCCCTACTTGTACAAAGGTGCAAGCCCTTGCCAACTAGAGACCCCCATTTCTAACATTGGTTGTCAGCGGTGAGGATAGGACTTGTGTTTGCACTTGACTTACAGTGATTGGTGTGCAATACTACCATATCGCAGACCATTACGTACCACATACAGGTTCTTTTTCTTTTGGCCTATTTTTGATCTTGCCAGTCTGAACTTGCTACTTCAACATGCCTGAATCTATAGTATCATCAATTGCATCAGTAAAAATTGCCTTTGAGGAGGATCGATTGGAAGCCTACAATGTCAAGGAGTTAAAATCGATTTGCAAGAACCTGAAAGACCAGGTCAGAGGCCTCACCAGGAAGGATGAGCTACAAAAGGCGCTGAGGGCCTGGGTAGCAGCCAGACATGCCAGTGAGCAATCTGGTGATCTCAGTGGAGAGGTGGAGGAGCCTGTTCCTAGGGTGGATGTGCTTTCGGGAGGGGTGGAGCCCTCCAGGCCAGGCAGCAGTAGCTTGTCCCCAGAGGAGCTGGAGGACAGGCGGGAAGTAAGGAGGTTTGAATTGGAGAAACTCAGAATAGAAAGTGAGAGGGAAGACAAGAGAATAGCCATGGAGGAAAGGAAGATGATACTAGATCATGAGAGAATGATTAAGGAGCTGGAGCTAAAAAGTAGAACCGGCTCAGATGGTTGCAGCAATTCTTCAGCACACACAGACAGGATTGTACACATCCCCAAGAATGTAGGTAAAGAGTACAAAAAGGGTGATGACATACAAAGGTGGTTTCAAGGGTACGAGTCGTCTATTCATATGAATGGGGTCCCTGAAAGGAACTGGGGGGCAGGGGTGTGGCCTCTCTTTCCAGAAGAAGCTAGGGAGACCCTGATAGCTTTGGGTAAGGGCCAGGACCTCACCTATGCTGACATGAAAGACGCTCTCCTCACTAGGTATGGGCTCACTCCTGAGAAGTACAGGGATCAGTTTAGGTCCAGTAAAAAGTCTGAGGCCAACACTTGGTTGGAATGTGTGGATATGTTCTGTAGGTCGCTGGATGGTTGGGTGAAGGGCAGTAATGTAACAGATTTTCAGGGGCTCTACAATTTGATTGCATGGGAGCACTTGTCTAGTCTACGTTTTGCAGATCTGCGCCAGCACCTAGTTGATAGTAAGCTAACTGACCCCAGGAAGCTTGCTATGGAGGCGGACCGCTGGGTGAGTACCAGGGTCCACAAGAAAGTGTTTGGGGGAGACTCAGCCAAAGGTGGGCAGGGTCCCCAGCCGAAAAGTGGGGGGGACAAGGGTAAAGCACAGGAGTTCTCTAAAGGGCCCCAAACTAGTACCCAGGGTAAAGGTTCCCATCCCCCAGGTGATAAGAAGAAAGGGGTCTCTACAGGGAAGCCTGTTGAGACCGGCCCCCGCAAGTGTTATGCATGTGACCAGGTGGGTCACTTTAAGGGGGACCCCAAGTGCCCAAAGGGGACACAGCCATCCACCGGTGGACAGTCCAAAGTGATGGCCAGTGTAGCGCTTGGGGAGGAAGGGTGCCCACAGGAGGGTGGGGACCCCGCAGGAATGACCCTCGACTCACTAGGGGACAGTGAGATGGTCCCAGGAAACCAGGTGCCCCCTAACACAAAGAAATATAGCACCTGGGTGACCATCAATGGGAACAGGGTAGAGGCTCTCAGAGATACTGGAGCCAGTGTGACCTCAGTATGGTGTCACCTGGTCTCTGAGAAGCAGGTAGTCCCAGGGGCATTCCACCAAGTAGTTGCTGTAGACAACTCTGAGTGCCAGTGTATGGTGGTGCAGGTTCCCTTTGAATGGGGGGTCTCAGGTCCCTTGAGGGTGGTTGTGAGCCCTACCATGCCTGTAGATTTTCTGCTAGGTAACGACCTGGAGCAGTCCTTATGGAAGGATGTTGAGCTCAGGTCTCACTTGGAGATGCTTGGGTTGCCAGAGTGGGCATGCGTGTCTACTCGGTCAATGGCAGCCAGAAAGGGTGATCAAGAGGACTTGGAGCCTGGAACAATGGCCCAAGTCCCTGCCAAGAGGAAGGGCAGGGGGCGCGGGAAACCGGCCCCCGAAGTTCCCACGGACCGGGAGGAGGCGGACCTCGAGGGGGATGCCCCGGTGCCTACAGGGGAGCAGGTAGCCGAACTGGGAGACATCTCTGAGCTGACCCATTGGCAGCAAGAAGGGGGTCCCACCAGGGAGGAGTTCTGCAGGGAGTAGAACGAGTGCCCTACTCTGGAGGGTCTGCGGCGGCAGGCTGCAGACCAGGCAGCTGGCAATCAGTCCGGGTCACATCTGATCTACTGAGAGAATGGTCTCCTATACAGTGAGCCTAAGGTTGCTGAGCCTGGGTCAGCCCGTGTGCTGGTGGTACCCTAGCGCTTCAGGACCTTCTTACTGGGTCTGGCTCATGACGTGCCTTTGGCAGGGCATTTGGGGCCGGACAAGACCTTTGACAGGCTTGTCACCCACTTCTTTTGGCCCCAAATGCGAAGGCAGTCAGCAGTCAGATGCACACTGTAGGTCTTGCCAAACTTGCGAGGCAAGTGGTAAGAGTGGGAGGAAGGTCAAAGCTCCTCTCCAACCTTTTCCTGTTGTTGGAACGCCCTTTGAAAGGGTAGGGATGGATATTGTGGGGCCACTGGATCCCAAGACAGCCATGGGCAACAGGTACATCCTGGTCTTGGTGGACCATGCCACCCGGCACCCGGAGGCAATCCCTCTCAGGACAACGACGGCACCAGTGGTGGGCCGGGCGTTAATGGGGATCTTTTCCCGTGTGGGCTTCCCCAGAGAGGTGGTTTCTGACAGGGGGACCAATTTCATATCCAAGTATATAACATCCCTGTGGAAGGAGTGTGGTGTAACCTACAAGTTCACCACGCCTTACCACCCACAAGGAAACGGTCTGGTGGAGAGATTCAACCAGACCTTGAAAGAGCATGATCAAGGGTCTAACAGAACCCATGAGGCGTAAGTGGGACGTCCTCTTGCCATGCCTACTCTTTGCATACAGGGAGGTGCCTCAGAAGTCTCTTGGGTACAGCCCCTTTGAGCTCCTGTATGGCCACCGTGTCAGAGGACCTCTGAGTTTGGTAAAGGAAGGCTGGGAGGCAGCTCCCAGGAAAACTCCCCAGGATGTGTTTAGTTACATGCTGGCCTTTAGAAACCAAACTGCCCGCTTCAGGAAACTCGCTCAGGCGAACCTAGAAGCAAGCCAGGAAGAAATGAAGAGATGGTATGACCAGAATGCCACTCTGGTCGAAATTCAACCTGGGCAAAAAGTGTGGGTCATGGGCCCAGTGGAACCTTGTGCCTTGCAGGACAAGTGGACTGGGCCATATGAGGTGGTGGAGCGCAAAAGTGACGTCACCTACCTGGTGGATTTGCAGTCTCCAAGGAACCCTTTGAGGGCCCTTCACGTGAACCGCCTCAAGCCCCACTTCAAGAGGTCCGAAGTGAGTATGCTCTTGGCGACAGATGATGGGGTGGAAGAGGAGAGTGAGCCTCTCCCTGACCTCCTGTCTACCAAGGAGCATGATGGGTCAGTGGAGGGTGGGATCCTCTCCCCTACACTGACTCAGGAGCAGCAGGGGGACTGTCACCAGTTGTTGGGACAGTTCGCCCCACTGTTCTCTCTGACCCCCGGTGTTACTCACTGGTGTACCCATGACGTGGACACTGGTGACAGCCCTCCTGTGAAGCACAAGATGTACAGGTTGACTGACCGGGTCAGGGCCAGCATCAAGGAGGAGGTCTCTAAGATGTTGGCGTTAGGGGTGATTGAGCCCTCCAACAGTCCTTGGGCCAGCCCAGTGGTCTTGGTCCCAAAGGCTGCTGCACCCGGTGCCACTCCAGAACTCCGGTTTTGTGTGGACTACCGTGGGCTCAATGCCGTCACCAGGACTGACGTGCACCCCATCTCCAGAGCTGATGAGCTCATTGATCGGTTGGGAGCTGCCCGGTTCCTCAGCATGTTTGATTTAACGTCTGGGTACTGGCAGATTGCCTTAACTGATGGGGCCAAGGAGAGGTCAGCATTCCTACCCCAGAAGGTCATTACCAATTTCGAGTGATGCCCTTTGGGTTGAAGAATTCCCCTGCCACCTTTCAGAGGTTGGTCAATCAGGTGTTGGCTGGACTGGAGGATTTCAGTGCCGCCTACATGGATGACATTGCTGTGTTCAGTTCCAGCTGGGAAGAACATTTACAGCACCTTGAGAAAGTTTTGAGGGCTCTGCAAGGTGCAGGCCTCACGATCAAGGCCAGTAAGTTCCAGATCGGGCAGGGTTCTGTGGTGTACTTGGGACACCAGGTAGGAAGCGGCCAGGTGGCGCCCCTACAACCCAAGATTGACACCATTCTGGCTTGGGAACCCCCCCAAGACCCAGACAGAGGTGAGGGCCTTTTTAGGACTCACCGGCTACTATAGGAGATTTGTTAAGGGCTATGGCACCATTGTCGCCCCCTTAACAGAGCTGACTTCCAAGAAGCAGCCCAGGAAGGTGATCTGGACTGAGTCTTGCCAGAAAGCTTTTGATACCCTGAAGGCAGCCATGTGCACGGCGCCCATGCTCAAGGCACCTGACTTCTCCAAGTAATTTGTCATGCAGACTGACGCTTCAGAGCTTGGTGTGGGAGCGGTGCTCTCACAACTGAATGAAGAGGGCCTGTATCAGCCTGTAGTCTTCCTTAGCAGGAGACTACTCCCCAGGGAACAGAGGTGGAGTGCCATAGAAAGGAAAGCTTTTGCTGTGGTCTGGGCACTGAAGAAGCTGAGACTATACCTGTTTGGGACTCACTTCCGGGTTCAGACAGACCACAGGCCCCTCAGATGGTTGATGCAGATGAGGGGTGAGAATCCAAAACTGCTGAGGTGGTCCATCTCCCTACAGAGAATGGACTTTACGGTGGAACACCGCCCTTGTACAGAACACGCCAACGCAGATGGTCTGTCCAGGTTCTTCCGCCTTAGTGAAGAGAACTCCAATGGGGTTGGGTAGTTCTCCCTACTTTCAGCTGGAGGGGACATGTGTTAGACTTGGCATCTTTTGGCGTGTTCCCCCTGACTTTTTGCTTTCTAACCTCCCGTTTTTGACTCTGTTTTTGCAGGTGTAATGATTCGGCGCACTCTACTCACTGCTGTCCAGTGGGAAAGTGCAAGTGCTCCTGTATAAAATGTGTATGGATTGGTATTTCCATGATTGGCCTATTTGATCTATGTGTCAGTCCCTAGTAAAGTGCACTGCGAGTGCCAGGGCCTAGAGATCAAATGCTGTTGGTGGGCTGCAGCACTGGATTGTGCCACCCACGCAAACAGCCCGTAAAGTGTAACTCTGGCCTGCCATTGCAGAGCCTGTGCGCAGCCTGGGGCTGCTATAGTCGACTTGGCAAGTGCACACACTTGCAAGTCCCTAAACCTTCCCTTTTCTACATGTTAGTCACCCCTAAGGTAGGCCCAAGGTACCCCTGTGGGCAGGGTGCATTGTATGTGAAAGGTAGGACATGCCCTGGTGTGTGTGGCATGTCCTAATAGTGAATTACAGCCTACTTCGTTTTTCACTATGGCAAGGCTACCTGTTCCCTATAGGCCAGAATGGGCAGTTTTGATTATTACATCCTATGATCCTAACTGACCCAGGGAACAGGGTAGAAATTCGAGTTTAGTATGCCTGAACTCAGAATGATAAAATGCATCTTTTAGTGAAGTTGGTTTTGACATTCTGTGTTTGAAAATACCACTTTTAGAAAGTAGGTATTTTCTTGTCTAACCATCCAAGCCTGCCTCTGCTAGGTTGTGTATTCCTTGTCTGGAGTGTGAGTGACAGGGGCTGGGGGATTCCAGGAGACAGGGTGAGTCAGCACAGGGCTGAATAGCAAGATCTACATGTAGATGGATGGGAGGAGTTGCACCTGGGACCTGAATAGGGCTGTGCCTTCCCTCCACAATGCTGGCTCCACCTCCTGTGGTGTGTCTGATGTCCCTGGCCTACACTGCAAAAGGAAAGAAGGAGACTTGTCAACAAAGTGCTCCAGGACTGACCAGAACTGGTTTGGACTAGGCAAAGGCCTCTCTGCCTTCAGAGAACAAAGAGAAAATGAGGATAAAAAGGGGGACCCAAACCCCAGAAATTTAGATCTCGTTGGAATCAAGGAACCTGCCAAGACGAAGAGCTGGAAGAGCTGCCAGGAGGAGTACTGCCCCTTTGCTGTGTTGTTGCTTTGTTGGGATGGCCTGAAGCTTCTGCTTCTGCCTTGGGCAGTGAAAGGACTGGACTGAACTTTCTCTACTTGTGCTGAGTATCTCCAAGGGCCTGAACCGAGCTGGCCTCCTGTTAAGAAGTCTCAGGGACTGCAAAGACTTCACCAACCTCTGGGTACCGCTCCTGGAACTGCTGTTTCAGTTGCCACAGAGAAGAGGGAACCGCGACCGACTCTGTCAACCGGCTCCATTGCTGGCCTTGTGTCCCGAAGGCACCGCAAGCCGCACCGACTCGCCCTGCACCGTAAGCCTTGGTCTCACCGACTCCGTCACCGGGCCGCTGCCTGCACCGCATCGAGAGACACTGTGACCTGCATCGCCTCGCTTCACCTCGCTGGCCTGGGCTCACCGACCCAGTCACTGCTGGCTCGACCCCTGTGACCGACTCGTCACGCACAGCTGTCCGGCTCGGCCAGCGCCAATTCCCGCCAACCGGCTCTGTCGCAAGCATCGCAACTTGCCAGCACCGCATCGAGCACCAACTCGCCCTGCACCGCAAGCCTTGGTCTCACCGACGCCGTCTGCACGATCGTCACCGAGCCGCTGCTCGCACCGCATCGAGGGACACCGCACCTTGCACCGCTTCCACCTTGCACCATGACCGCGACAAATGCCACAACCGGCTCTGTCACCCGCACCGCAACCTGCCAGCACCGCATCGAGCACCGACTCGCCCTGCACCACCAGCCTTGGTCTCACTGACACCGTCTGCACGATCGTCACCGAGCCGCTGCTCGCACCGCATCGAGGGACACCGCACCTTGCACCGCTTCCATTTTGCATCGCGACCGCGACGGATGCCAAGACCGACTCGCACGCCTGTGTGAGTCGCACTAAGAAAGGTACTGTGAACGAATCTGTCCCGCTGTGGCTGGCCTGTACCGACGCGGTCAGCGGGAACTGCGAGACTCTGTTGTTTTCAGCATCGCGGTAGGCTCGGAACGAGCTACCGACTCGTACGAACTGTGTTTTTCAACGTATTTTGCAACTTAAAGACATTTTGAGAAGTAACTATTTTTGAAGTACTGTATAGTGGATTTTTATCGTATTTGGTCTTGTTTTAAGTATATAAAAATATTGGATATTTTTCTAAACTAGTGTGGTGTCCGTTTGTAGTGCTTACATTGTATTACTGTTGGTTTTGTGCAAATGCTTTACACACTGCCTCTAGAATAGGCCTGACTGCTCGTGCCAAGCTACCAAGGGGTGAGCAGGGGTTATTTTAGGAGT
Source organism: Calotriton arnoldi (assembly GCA_963921515.1). Classification (NCBI taxonomy): domain Eukaryota; kingdom Metazoa; phylum Chordata; class Amphibia; order Caudata; family Salamandridae; genus Calotriton; species Calotriton arnoldi. The sequence continues at coordinate 83,627 of CAWUFW010017936.1, forward strand.
GTAACTCCCTTATCCTAACTAGGAAGAAGGGTCCCTACTTGGACAAAGGTGCAAGCCCTTGCCAACTAGAGACCCCCATTTCTAACAAGGTCCATCATGGAAAATAATAGCCACTGCTTTAAAAGTTCTTCCTGAAATTGATATTTGACTTGCAACAAACTTTTTAAATTTGGTTTTCAATTTTCTTCCATCTGCTCTATAACGTTGTAGCATTAAAACGACATATTTTCCAAATCTTTCTATATGTAATGTTGACAACATTTCTGATTTACAATGAAAACATTTCATATCTTGATTAGCTGTTTTTACTAATTTGTTAAAAGACACTGATTTGCAATATGGTGTCGTCAAGAATATGAATCGTTCAGTGTCTATTTCAGTAGTCGAAGAAAATGAACACTCTTCACATTTATGATTCCATCTGTAACTTAGTCCAAATAAATTTTCAATTTCTATTCCTTCATCTTCCAATACTCCAAGCATAAACATAAGAAATTCTTGTGCATCTTCTTTTATATTCAATGTAAATTTCAATGAACCAGTACATATATCCAAAAGATGCTGATTGCCAGAAGCAGTATGGATTTTAGTTCTATCAGTTACCAACTTTTGAAAAATATAATCTAGTAAAGAACAGAATCTTTTTTCTCGATTTTCTATAATTTCATGATGAAGATCTTCTAGATAAAAGACAACATTCACAATCACATTAGCATAGCAGTTGATACCTGAACTATTTTCTAACTGGTATCCTACGACATCATCAACAGTGTCCATTTTCATTTTATTTGCAGCTTCATCATTCTCTTGAATTGTTTTCTTTTTTTGAATCTCAGTAGAATGTTTGTCATATTTCCGTTTTGGACACACTATACGTTTCTCATATACGGGATATTCACCTAAGTTAAGTCTTCTTAACCGATTGTACTCTCTTACACAATTTGCATCCGCACTAATCATTTTCTCATCAAAATCAATCAAATACAAACCAGATAATGTTCTTACTTGCGACAATGCAACGTATGCCATGCCCTCTTTAAACACTGTACTTCCAATGTTTACCAAAGCACTGTCTACACTTAAACCTTGAGATTTATGAATGGTTACTGCATATGCTAAAGAAAGAGCAAACTGTTATCTTCAACCGTACAAATCTTTAACAAGCAAAAAACTAACAGCACAACGTCCAATCTGTTTTACCTCTTTAATCTGATCAAATATAATCTTCAAAAATTCAATTCCATCTCTGTTCTGAAAATTTACAAAATCAACAACTTTTCCCATTGCTCCATTTACTAAACCTTCTTCTACATTCAAATTATGCCGTAAAATTACCCGACAGTTTACACATACATATAAAGTCTTTTCTAAACCTGCAGTCTTAGACACCGACTTTCCCAAAGAATCCAATTTTGACTGTAATTTCTCATAGAGAAGAATAGTAACTCCTTTGTGTTCCATTTTATCAATAGCTTCCATTTTACTATGGGTTGTTTTTCCAATTTCAAAAGTTCTTGATTGAATGTAGAACACTCTTGCAGTGTTAGCATAAGGCAAATTAAAGACATTTTGTCTCCAATTTCTTTGTACATTATTTCAGGTGCTATGTTTTCATTTGGAAACAAGTTTGTTAGTAGCCGACTTTGTAAAGCGTCTTTAACATGTTTTGTCAAAACACCAATTCTCATATCTTGAAGAATGTTTCCATAATGTTCATCGCTTGCTTGTCGCATATTCTTAATAGGTTCTTTATATTCAAAATGCGACCAAATGTTCACATTTCCAATACTTCCCAAAGATTTCCTAGTGTCTTCATGGACAAGTGTTTTAAAAAACGGTTGTCCTTTCACAGGAGTAACTTGTAGTAGATCGCCGAATACAATTACATGTTTTCCTCCAAATAGAACATCATAATCTGTTTTTAAAATCTGTTGCATTCTTAAATGTACAAAGACAAACATAACAAGCTTCTCCAGATAGCTTGTGATATTCCAATTTATTTGAATGTTCAACTGGTAGCATGAGTAATCGATGTAAAGTAATCCCTTTAATGTTGTGTGCTGCTAATCCAGTTAGAGCTGTTACAACACAAGATAAATGGCATTCAGTAGTTTTGTGTTGATAACTGGTGAAAACTTTAATTAAGAAACTTTTTTCTGTTCCAGCTTGACCACTGATGTACATTCGAATAGGTCTAAATGATGTGCATTGGCATTCTTTTATTTCATGTAGCAAACCATGCTGTACCTGTAGTGTCACTTGCTGGTATATTTCTTTTTGTTCAATATTTAGTTCTTCTTCCAAGTTTTCTCAAATCAATAATATCCTGTGCTTGTTGCATTGTCCTTTCTACTTCATTCATGGCTACTGCAGCTTCATTTTCAATAATTGGTTGTCCTAGTGGATCTTGAAATAGTGGAGCAGAACTTTGACTATCTTGAGAAGTGTCTCTAGCTATTTCAGCTGCAATAGTATTTTCTTGTTCAATCTCTTCATTTAACATTTGTAGATAAGTAGGGAAAATTGCGCATTGAATGTTATCTTTATATTCATTAAAAGAATCTTCATAGCAGCCAAAATCTCCAAGTAATTCCATTTCACTACGCCAAGGCTTGAAGAGTTGCAGTGGTGCTAAATAGAAAAATTCCCTTTTATCTGGAGTTTCACAACTCAGTTTTCTGTGGTTAATAAGATTTCCTTTGGCTTGTTTTACCAAACATCCATCAAATCCAATTACTGCATATTTTCCTTCATTTATATTTTCAATAACATTTCTCTTAAAGCTGTAATGTTGCAGTACTTCATAGAGGCATAAGTTTTCCAGATGTGGACTCCTTTTGGGATAGTACATATCCAACATATTAGTTTTAACAATATCTGTACTTTCTGGTTCATTCAATGCTAAGTATTCAATTTCTTGTAGAGATTTCAATACTCTATTTCGTGTAGCGGCAAGACCTAGACTTACCCAAATGATTCCTCTTGACTTTGAATATAAACTGGCAGAGCTTAACCGATCCAAACATTCATAGGATCCAATCTCTCGATGGGAAAGCATTTTCAAGCTAAAGCTGTACAATTTGTTACTAAGACACTTCTCTTGTGAAATTTCTTCCCACATTTCCTTCAACTCTGTCTTTTCAGATGTGGTTATATGACGTAACGTAGTGAGCAACTGCAATTGAATTATCTGCAACATACTGGATATCCATGTTTGCATTCCACATTGTCAAAATCACTGGATTGTAGCCATTAATATACTTTGAATCTTCAGTTCTTTTTATGTTGTTTGTATTCTTCGGAGATTTTTGAGTTATGGTATGTCTTACTGCTGACATAAAACTATTGACTCTTCCTTTTGAAATTACTGGACGTAGAAATCCAAAACGACATTTTGTATAAAATGTTCCCTTTGACTTTGAAAACGTAAAACTTGTTCTCTCAAGCTCTGTTCTCCTACTTTTTTTGGAATGGCACAGGTAACATACTCTTCGATGAAAAACAAAACAGTTTCATTAGCATCGGTTCCAAATTTAGGTGCATTCTTGATCCATAATAGCATGTGTATATGAGGAGCACCTGTTATATCCCGTATAGAGACCCTAATGTAGGCCCGTTCATACATGCCCTAAAATAGACGTATTCATATTTACCCTAATATGGTCTTATTCGTACTTGCCCTATTATGGTCATAGCCGCATATGCCCTATTATGGTAATAACTATACATGCCCTATTATAGTCATGATTCCTTATATAGGCATGCTCTTTTACCTACATTGGTCCCATCCAGTACACAACGTGCTCTGAGGGCTGAACGTTATCTGCCTTGTGGTTTTGCAGGCACCAGGGTTCTTCCCAAACACAGGCCCACACTGTACTCATAAATTATGCATGACTCTATAAGAATATTCCACCTGCATAATATGTATGTACAGAGTTCACCCCTGACGTCTTCCTAAAGCCTAATGGAGGACCAATACAAACCTTGCACGAAGTTCAGTGTTTTCAGGGTATAAATACACCACATCTTGCCCCGGTAAGATAGAGGGAACCGAGACTTCCATGCTGACACACTGACCAGAGACGCTGAGGCTCCTGCATGCAGTCGCTCCAGCTGACAGTGGTCTGACACAACCCAGACGGGGTGTCCAACCCGAGATCAGTACGGGGTCCCACACTCTCTCTATTCAGGTATGGGGGTTCGACTAAATCCTAGGAGGGTTCTTGGCTCTTAGCTTCTAAGACCTACACACATATGCTAGGTACACACAGGTACATCTAGGTAGGCATCGTAGGAGTACTCGCACTTGCATAATGCTTTTATATTCATGTATGTATTCATGACTGTCACAATATGGTAGAACAGTTCTATCCCTTTGCTTTTATCGTACTGCTGATAATATACCTCTGCTATTGTCTGCTGGTTTCTGCAGCACATATATTTTACACTAGAATAACAACTGTTCAATAAATACTTATTGAAACGCCCGACTGTTTATTCTGTGTAACTCTCTGAGACAAACCGAATAAGTGAGCACGAGTGACTGAGCGAAAGGTAGTACATTGTTTCCACAATTCTGAGGGAATCAGGGTTGTCATGTTTTAAGGTTGCCAGAAACTAATCTCTCCCCGATAAGAGGAGACACTAGTGGCACTGCGAGCTAGCTAATGCAAACCAGGCTAACATATACGGTGGGGGTGCTCAGAGCTAGTCTGCCACCAAGCCCGCAGTATATGTTATCCAAACACGCAGGTCCTGCAGGGGTACTATAGGAACTACACGACACACCTCTGGCTTGGTACTCCTTTCTCCAAACGAAATCAGTAACTTCTCAAAGAGGTGGATTATTTGTATTGCAGATAAAAGACATCATAGCTTGAAGCCTATGATTAAAATATCTGCACACATTCACAGGATCCAAGAAACACAATTCCCCAGCTGTCTTCAATTCATATTTTTTACATTTGAATTTGCTTGTCGAAGAAATTCAAGTAAATCGTCCCAAGCATATTCAGCACAGCTAAGTGTTAGAAACCACGTAGGAGTACCTAAGTTTCTTAACATACTTTTAAGTTCACCGTGACAACGATACCAATACTCATTAGTACCACGTTGACATGCCATCAAATTAATCTGAGATTCCAAATGATCGTCTCTTTGTTGTACTTTGTCCATAAATTCCTTTGCAGAAACATGTGTAAGATGAACTCCTGTTTTTAATATGTGATTCACTGCATATGAAAGTCCAGACAAGTCACTTTCAAATAGAAGATGAAATATATATGGAATGCGCTGTCGAAATCTTGATTCTTCTGAGTACAATCTTGTCGACCGGTATTCTGAAGCTGAAATCTGTACTGCTCGTTCATCATATCGCCCACCTTCTCCAGTAGGGAACAGCTGTGGAAAACAATGAGCTTCTAAACTTTTATCCCATACACTCATGGGAGTTCCCTTTGCTTTCTTCATTTGAAATAATTCAATAGTGTTTCCAATCACTTCTTTTGAATGTAGAGGTTGTATACTGTAATGTTCGTAAATCTCTTCACTCCTGGACTTGTCCACTTTTTCTATTTGGCCAGTTGAAATTTCTGTACCTTCTTCTAAACATACTTCCTGTTCTTCCACATTTACAGTTTTGTAATAAATATTGTTCTGTACAAGATATAATGTCGCCTTTTGAAGTTTGGTGACATCTACTAACTCATGCCATATTTTCTGACTCTTTGTTGGTACTAAGCCTGGGCGGTGAACTACGCTACGCTCGCGGAATTTGCGAAGGTACGGTAACTTCGCGATTCGCGTAGAACGCGAAGTTACTGTGCACTACGCAATTTGCGGCGTAGCGTAGCTGTTTTTCTTCTTCGCGCGCTCAATATACGTTCTCGCGCGCGCGGTAACAACCTACCGTGATTCTGCGTTCGCCGACGCGACTTCCTATCCGTTCGTGGGCGCCACGAGATTTGGAATCCGGCCGCACGATCCCGCAAGAGTGTGCGAACGCGAACACGTCATTCGGACGCGCGATCTGACTTCCGGCGGCAGTGTTGGTAAGATCGCGATCCCGAACACGAAGAAACTACAATCTGGCGAAGAATATATCTCGAGCATCATAAAACCTTCTCGAAAATGATGAATTAGTTCATTTTGCACAAAAACTCCTCAGGTTGTCATTTAGAGATGTAGTTTGGTGAGCAAGGAGTCCTTTTTCTTTTTCCAAGAGGAAGGAAGTGCCCCTGATTCTCAAACTTCCTGTTCCTGTCCAGCAGGCTCCTCCCAGTGCTTTGTCCATGTGCTGTTCACTTTCATTTGGATTTGGAGCTGGAAGGATCACTTTTTGTGTCTGTCTGCTGCATCATATCATTGGATTGGATTTGAGGACTCCTGGATTTGAGATTTTACAAGTAAGTTGGAGAATTGGTGTACTTGTTTGTTTGATTGGGGCTTGTTTGTACCTACATTTTTTGTGGTATTTCCATAGTTTTTAAAATGTATTGTTGTGGCCTGTAGTTTCGGCAGGGGCCTAGTTGTTTTTCTTTGATTGGAATTTCAGCCAGTAGGCCCGGACTAGAGCCAGAGGTACCCATGGGTGCATGTTTCTGTGGTGTCTGTTGAATTTAAAGTTTAAACATCATGTAGGCCGGGCATCCATGGATGGCATTGGATTGATTTGCAAAATGTGGGTTTTGGGGTGGTATTTTATATTTTTGGGTGTTTGAATAGGCCTTTTCAGGCAGTAGGTAACCCTGGGCGTTCAGCTTGCGGACTTTGGGCAAGTCCGCACTGCGCGACAACGCGGACTTACACTTTTATCTTCTTCGCGCGCTCAATGTACGTTTTGCGCGCGATAACGACAATTTGTGACGATCGCGATGCCGAACACGCAGAATTTACAATCTGGCGAACAATATCTCTCGAGCATCATTAAACCTTCTCGAAAATGTTGATTTAGTTCATTTTGCACAAAAACTCCTCAGGTTGTCATTTAGATGTAGTTTGGTGATCAAGGAGTCATTTTTTTTTGTTTTACAATTTTTTCCAAGAGGTAGCAAGTTTCCCAGAGTCTCCAACTGCCTGGTCCTGTCCTTTGTCTTCACTTTTTGTTATTTTGGGTGGCCTGGCCATGTGGGTGGCGGCCATTTTGTAAAGCCAGGCATTGTGCTTTTGCCATAGGCCTGCATTGTCTGTCTTGTGTTCCTTTTCTTGTTGTTCTGGGTGGCCTGGCCATGTGTTGGCGGCCATTTTGTGTGAACAGCCACTGTGCTTTTGCCATAGGCCTCAAAGCTTGCGGCCTAGTGTGCCAGTAGGCCCGGAGGTAGTCATCCTCATGGGTGCATAAAAACTGTTTCTGTGTTGTCTGTTGAATTGTAACATAATTTAGGCCATGGATGGCATTGGATTGATTTGCAAAATGTGGCTTTTGGGGCGTATTTTATTTTTTGGGTGTTTGTTAAATAAATAGGCCTTTTCAGCCAGTAGGTAACCCTGGGCGTTCAGCTCGCGGACTTTGGGCAAGTCCGCACTGCTGCGACTAACGCGGACTTACACTTTTTATCTTCTTCGGCGCTCAATGTACGTTTTGCGCGCACGATAACGACAATTTGTGACGATCGCGATGCCGAACACGCAGAATTTACAATCTGGCGAACAATATCTCTCGAGCATCATTAAACCTTCTCGAAAATGTTGATTTAGTTCATTTTGCACAAAAAACTCCTCAGGTTGTCATTTAGATGTAGTTTGGTGAGCAAGGAGTCATTTTTTTGTTTTACAATTTTTCCAAGAGGTAGCAAGTTGCCCAGAGTCTCCAACTGCCTGGTCCTGTCCTTTGTCTTCACTTTTTTGTTATTTTTGGTGGCCTGGCCATGTGGGCGGCGGCCATTTTGTTAAACCAGCCACTGTGCTTTTGCCATAGGCCTCCAAGCTTGCAGCCCAGTATGCCAGTAGGCCCAGAGGTAGTCACCATGGGTGCATAAAACTGTTTCTGTGTAGTCTGTGGAATGTTGGCATCATTTAGGCCATGGATGGCATTGAATTGATTCAATTGAATTGCGAAATGTGGTTTTTTTGGAGGGTCTGACTATTTCACTTTTTGGGTGTGTTAAATAAATGCCTTTTTTGCGTGTGTACTGTGTAATTATAATTGTGTTGTTGTAGTGATTGTCTAACTTTCAAAAGTGTTTTTAGCCATGTGGATTTTAGTTTTTGCATTAAAGCTGTGTGTGTTTTATAAGGCATCCTTTGTCTGCCCATATATAGGCCTGCTTGAGTTCATTGTTTGCCGTGCCTTGTGCCTGTGAGTCACCATGTTTCTGGGGGCCATTTTGTTGTGGTAGTTATTAGTGTGCTGTTTTTGCCACATAGGCCTGCGTGTCTTTCCATTTTTCCTCTTGTCTTACTGCTTCCAAATCCATCCCCATTGCCAGCTGCAGCTCCCTGATGCTGCTATATAATACATCCCACGTGATGCACAAATTTAGGCCAAACATGCTCCAGTACATTTTAGTTTTTGTTCTTTACTATTCTTATTCTTCCAGAGTGTACACTAGCACTACACAGTAGCCAGGAAAGCCCTGGCCTTGTTGTCAACGTCTCATAAATGGCTACACTGTGTGTTGTTGTTCACAGAGTTTCTGAAATTTAATAATTGAGGCCACCACACACTAAGTTCTATATTCTATTTGTTTGATTTGTGCTATGTTTGACTGATGTTCTGGCTTTTTTGCTTTTAGGTGCACAAAGACTGAGGAGGAGGTGTGTCTCTCATCATTGCCTGTTGCACTTCCAGACAGACATCCTGCTGCTGTACACACAACACAACGTGACGTGTGACCTGACCAGACATCTCTGCAACTGAGTGCTGCTGACATCTGAAGAAGATGGGCCCAAAGAAAGCAGGTACCAGGTCCTCCAGTACCAAGAAAGTTGCTATTGAGAAGAAGAAGGAACAGAAGAAGCAAGTGACACTGAAGTCTGGTGTGCCGGCCAATACCTTTTTGGGAGAAAAAAAATTGCGCCTGCAGCAGCGGTGTCCGGGGGCAAGCTGGGGGCAGCACCTCTGCATCAGTGGACCCAACCCACCAACCCAGGCACAAGCACATGAGTGGGGAAGAGGTAGCCAGCCTAATGGTGGAAAGCAGTGATGCTGAGCCGGAGATAAACTTATCGCTATCTCAAAGTAGTACCCAATCAACGCAGGAGGAAACACAGCAGATAAGTGGTCAACAACAACAGCCGCAACCACCGCCCGCAATAGTAGTTGTTGTTCCTCCTGAAGTAGGGGCAGTTCAGGAAATTGAGCCTCATGCAGAGGTAGAAGAAGAAGCCACTCATTCAGAAGATCCATTGTCTTCCAAATCCCCAGCAAGGAAAAGGAGGGGTAGTCCATCAAGTTCTTCGCCAAGCCCCCTTCTGATGATCTAGATGCCACTTGGAAGCCACAAACTGAGTCTGAGAGGGAGCCACGTTCCAAGACCAAGCTAGGGAAAAGGAAGGTTCCAGAAAGCCTTACACTTATGGAGGTCGATGTAGAACAGCAAGATGATGATGATGATGACGACGAGCCAGTCATCACGAACATCACTCCCGGCCCCGAGGAGATGGAGACCAACATTCTTACTCTATCCAAAATCGCTGCGAGGGATGTAGCACGCATACCTCCACAGGTAACACCAACACGACCTACAGCTTCCATATTTGCATTAGCAAAGGCCCGATAGCGACCTACATCCAGCACAACCACCACCTCTGTAGGAGTAGGTAGTGGTACAGCAGCACAGAGTCAAATTCAACACACACCCTACAGATCATCCGGCATTGGAAGTGGCACCTCCAGCAGGAGGCCAAAGTTAAGCTCCCCAGTTTGGGACTTCTTTACGGTTAGCGAAAAGGAGGAGAACATTGCTATATGCTCCATTTGTAATACCTCTGTTAGTCATGGTAAGCTTGGTACAAACTATGGTACCGGAGGCCAAATGACCCATCTGAAAAAACACCACTTGATCAGCTGGGAGGACCACCTTCGCGCCATAAAAAAACTGCAACCATTGGTGTTGGTGGGGATAAAGGAGTAGAAGAAGAAGATCCGATCACGGTGGAAGAGGAAGGACAGGGAGACATTCTCTCTGGTAGTGGTACACAAGGTGTCCCTGACCCCAGCAGTGCAGTCTTAACGTTGCACACATCTTCAGCAACATCTCAGTGGCACAAGAGTAAGAGTCAGCCGGAGACACCAAGAAGTACCAGGTCCGCAATACCAAAAAGTGCGTTGAGCCTAAGAGAAAGGAAAACCATGCAGCCTACCATTATCAGCATGTTTGGGGGTGAGGGGCAGTACGAACGCAACCACCCAATAGCACGTTTGTACAATGCGAAGCTGGCTAAAATGTTAGCACTGGACCTTCTCCCTTTTTCTTTTGTTGAAGGGTTGGGTTTTGTGGAATTTGTGTCAACCATCTGCCCAAAATGGCATGTTCCCAGCCGCTACTATTTTGCCAGAGTTGCAGTTCCAGCACTACATCACGACGTGCTGGAATTGCTAGGAAAGGCGTTGAAGCAGAGTGCTGTTCAAAGTATCCACCTGACTACAGACATGTGGACCAGTTGCCAAGCCACAGATTACATGTGCATCACTGCACACTGGATCAGTTTTGTGGGGGTTAGAGAACAGGTATCTGCTGGTGTTGATACTGCAGAGATTTTTCATGCCACTCGCAAACATGCAACTGTAGCCATGTTTGCCATGGAGAAATCTCATACTGCTGCAAACATTTTGGAAGAGTTTAACACCAAGGTCTTTGAGTGGCTGCGCCCAAGAGGGCTTACGATTGGTTTTGTTGCCACGGACAACGGCAGTAATGTAGTTTTGGCCATGCGCAATGGTGGCTATTTCAGGGTCCCGTGTTTGGCACACTGCATTAACATTGTTGTTCAAGACTTTTTGAAAAATGAATCAAAAGTCAGCAACTTACTGGTCACCTGCAGAAGAATATGCACACATTTCAGCCATTCTTTTAAAGCCCGGAAGCAGCTGAGGGTCATTCAACGTGAGCATAAACAGCCAGTCAAAGCGCTCATCCAGGAGGTGCCAACACGTTGGAACTCAACTTATTACATGCTTGATCGTCTGTTTGAACTGTACATACCACTCAATGCTTTTGTCATGCAAAGATTAGGGGAACCTACTGTGAGAGGCATGACCGTTGAGATGGCTCAATGGGACCTCATTAAATGCCTGACTGAGATGCTATTTCCTTTTGAGATCTTCACACGTGAAGTCAGCAGGGAGGACTGTACTATGGGCCAAGCTATCCCATTGTTGCACATGCTAGAGCAACAGCTGAAGGATGTGTCTGAAACGTACGCAGGTGTGGATGACAAACAAGACGCATATCATTTGGCGGAGACCTTAGCCGCTCGCTTATCGGAAAATACAAGGATTAAAAATAAAATTTTGTCACAACCACATTACATTAGTGCCACAATTTTGGATCCACAGTACAAAGTATTTCTGAACAGCAAGGCAGTAATTCCTTTTCGGAAGTGGATGTTGCCAACTACAAAACTTTGATAGCTAAGGAAGCCACTATTTTCGAAAGCGAACGGCTGTTAATTACAGGCCCCCCACCCCAGGCCATAACCAGTACTACAGGGCATCCAGAGTCAAGTTCTACTCGGAGCCTGAGGGCAGTGCATTTGCCTCCCAGCAGTCACCTACACCAACAATAACATCAAGAACAGGATCATCCACAGCACAATGTGCAACTGATTGGTTTCTACAGCAGGGGTATGGTAAGTCCAGTGCTGATGCAAAGGCAAAACAGGCCGAGCACATCCGAGCACCCCTTAACATTGAGCGGATGGTCCAGGCCTATCTGGATGACCCAACAGAGGTCTTCATGGATCGAAACCCATTGGTGTATTGGTATGGGAAAAGAAGCCAATGGACAGTGCTCAGCAGGCTGGCGATAAATTATCTCGCTTCCCCTGTCGCAAGTGTCTCTTCTGAGCGTGTTTTCAGTGCTGCTGGTGCCATTGTAACTTCGAAAAGGACCAGTCTCTCGGCCCAAAGCGTGGAGAGGTTAACCATGATCAAAATGAATCAGCACTTTATACCACCGGATTACAAAATACGTGAATCACAGCGGGAAGAGGAGAGCGACTTGGATGACGTAAATAGTGCGTTACAGGACCTACTTCTGTCCGAACCACCAGAGTTTGAGGACGAGCTCCTCTTCCCTGACAACTAGGCTTTCAAATTGTTGCTTTCTTCCTTCCTTTATGTGTCTGTGTATCTGTCTTTCTGGTTCAAATCAAATCACAACAAAACCATCACCACCGTCTTCTCTTTTTATTTCCCTATTGGAGTTGCACGTCTGTGCATTTAACTGTCCACTCTTCAGAGTCCTGCTTCATCTTCCTGTCTCGCACAAGTACATTTCCATCAAGCCAGACATTAGTACAAGAAATGTTGCCTTTACCAGTCCCGCCTCCATTAGAAGTGAAACGTGACTACTATAGCTATCCTCCGTTTTGTTTTCGAGCCGAAACTCATCAGTGTCCAAAGGCTACAGCCTCAGCAGGCATCCAAAGGTCCTCACTGTCAGGACAGAAGGTACTTGGCAGAGAAAGACAAGAGACTCTTCGAAGAAACTTGCTGACATTTGTGCAAACTCAAATGACCAGCAATGAGCACTACACAGGCCGCGGCCCATCATCACAGTGCTGACCATGGGAAGCAACTTAAACTGTGACAAAGTGCCACAGATGAATAAGACGAAAACCGAAACAGCGACTAACACTCAAAATGAATGTGGACTGGAGTAATGATGAGGCCACTGCCCCGTAAAAAAAAAAAAGAAAATGTCAGAACTAGGCATCTGATGATCTGACAGCCAAAGAGAAGAGCAAGACAGGTAATGATGGAATGCATTGGATGCTTGCAGACTCTGAGCGATTGCTGTTGTTTGTTGTTGATGTTGTGCATGAAGTCGAACTCTACTCTACTAGTTAATCTACAAAGTGACTCAAGTAAGTCAGTGACAGTCAATGTTTCCCTTCTTGTTGTTTAATAACCAAATTGTACTCCTACTACTGCAGGTGCCGGCCAATATCTGTTGCAATTTTTTAATATGGAATACGGACTTAATCGGAGTCAATACAGACTGAGTTGTAGTTGGACAACACGTACCACACAATGATGATGACCATACTATCTTTTTGCGCGCAGTCATTCAGTTGGATCGGAGATGATTCAAGGACTAACTGCATTTCATGAAGTGGCATAAGGTAAACATAAACACAACAATTCAACAAGAAAGTAGTAAATACAGCAGACCTACATGTCCATGTAGTGGTGTAGTCGAGTGTAGTGATGACTGACAGCGGCGCATTGATTTTGTCACTTAATTAGGAAAATGCTAAGTTGCTGTGTATGCCTTTTGTCTGGCTATGGCAAAAATTAAGGTAAATGGAGGTTGGGTCACGGGCTGGTGCTGTGGTGGGCCTGTTCTGTCCTGTTGTTGTTGTAGCTTAATGCTGTAAACAGAATCTACACGATATATCCAAGCCGCCTCACTCTGAAAGTGTTCTCTCTTCTCTTCTTGGACTCCACCGTAAATGATGGTTTTTTTATTCATTGATTTCTCAATACCCCTTTTGTTTTTCCATCTAGACGTTACAGGCCGGCCTTTACCATGTGCTTGCTATACTGGGAGACACAACTCACATTTACCTTACCAATCGGCATCAGGAAGGCCACCAAGATTGATGTGCGGAGCGTCCATGGAAGATAGGACCAAGAGGAAGGGCGAGATTCAACTCCACAATTTTAGCATTATAATACAGTAACTTTAGAATCATTCATCATTCATCTTTTAATTAATTTGAATCCTTTTTCTCTGCAATCATTAGGACTGTGTGTTGTGTGTTTGTTTGCTAATTGATCCCTACAAATGTTTTTTAATTGTCTTTGCTATCTTTACAAGTAAGCCCAGTACAACATGGAATTTGGGTCTCTGAGGGCATATTACAGGCAAGGCAAATTGCATAGAATATACTGGTGCCCTGTACTGTCTAATTGTCTAGTAGGAGTTATTAAGTACTACTCATTAACCATCAAGTTATCTAATCTTCATCATCATTAAAGCATGCATTTCCCTTTTCTCCCTTTATTGATTATTTGGATAAGATCATGGTCGTCTGCCAAGATTGCGCTTTGCTTTTGTTGTCCATGCGTACTGTTTTTCATTTTCAAACCTTTCCCCAAACCCCCCTTCCCATCCATTCATCAAACCCTAACCCTCTTCCCCCGGGCTGTGATTTATATTGAGGTGTGATGTGACTACATAAAATGTACACCAATTGATCACACGCTTGCTGGGGCAGATGTGGTGAAAGCAACACTAATTCAATTGCAAGGCAGGGCGAGGAGCTTCTTCTGCTTGCCCACCCATGCTCAGTCTATGTGCAAGCCGTCACCGGCTAATAGTAGTACATCATAATTAATTGCCGTCATTGATTGGATTAATCATCAAACTCCTACCACACAGCAGTAAAGGTTACGAATTACGATTGTGTTAAGTTAAGTGACTCACTCGACAGCACAACTACAGTTTATAACTTCTTGTACTAGGCTGTCCCCGCCACCATTATGTTTAATTTGACTTTAGCAGTTGCAACTGCAATATTGTTTGTTTGGCAGTCGTCTTCTGTACTGTATTTTACTTCGTTCGACTACTCCTCCCACAGTTTTTCTCAGGCAAGTGACTGTCTCTTTTTTATTTTTAGCAAATGCTACTGCCAGTGTCTACTCTACTACTACCACCACAACCATGGCATCTTCTACATTCTCTATGGAAACCATGCAGCCATCGCTGTGCCGAACGTAGTCATCATCAATCACAGGTAAGATAAGTTTGGTGGGAGGTAGAATACTAGTAGGACAAATAACTCAATGAGGGGTACCGCATCTATCTGTTTGTTATACATCATCGGCAGATTATTTAAATCAAACACTGGCTGCGGCCCTGCAGCAGCAAGGAAACCAATGTGACGTTAATTCGTAAAACAGTCACCCCCCACAAAACATTAACATTGTATGTTTAAGTATAAATATAATTTATTACCCTAACAAAAATAAACTATCCCACACCTGACCCACCCCTCTCCCTAACCCCAACCAATGTCCAAAACGAAAAAAGTCCAAAGAATGTCCCGAAACCCCAACGCCCAATTCCCACCCACCAAAATAAGGAATAAAAAGGGGCAAAGCAACAGGGTCCTCGATGTTATAATCGGCGGGCTTTGAGGTGTTTGTCCACCAGGATTTTCACCCGCTCCTCCATTTGCTCCTCTTGCCGTGCCATCCGGAGGAGAATCTTCCTGCGGAATGCCCTGCAGTGGCATCCACAATGGGGGACAGCAGTGCTGGCTGCTAGTGAATTGCGGCGGGCGGCTACCAGACCGCGGCGCCGTACCGCTGGAGTTGGGGCCTGGCTGGGGCCCGGGGCATCGGACGAGGCTGCAGCTGCTGCCGCCTCCTCCTCCTCCTCTGCCTGAGCCACCAGCCGCCGGTACTCCTGGCATATGGCCTCCAGTTTCCGGCGCCGGGCCCTGACTGCCAACTCCTTCCGCGATGGTTTGTCTTGGGAAAAGAAAGAAAAAAATATTGTTGTAACCAGTACTCTTACCTAAACAGTAACACAAAATTAATTCAACACATAATGGCACAGTAGCACTAGCAAGAAGCACAGTACATAACATTTGTGGTAATAATCAATCTATCCTCCCACTTCCTCGGCCTCTAACATTTGTGGGAGTTTCAGGCATTATACTAGCACTATGGACTCCAACCAGTACACAGTACACCAGTGTTCTTCTTATCTCTAGTTTAGCGAAATGACATAACCTGGTTGTAGCCGGCATTGCCAGCTCGGGCATCTATGCTTGAACCCAAGACAAACATACGAGTCATGACGCAGAGTCACATTAGTTTGATTTACTACTGTTTGCAGGTGGGGAAGCTCGTATTTTTCTATTACGGGTGGCACTGGCCATACTCTCTCTGTTACATGGAGGGCAATTGCTCAATTTCACAGTGCCTTGGCTACTACAAAAGGCAGATTATATATCTGATCCAATGATCGTTACTTTTATATGGGACAACGACATAAGGTCAGTAGCGGTCGGTGGTGGGACTCGGGGAGTTTGGCCGGGCGGTGATGTGGGTAGGGGCAGGATGGGGTAGTAAACTATGGATTACGGCCAATTACAGGTAAGTAAACATATAAATAAATGAAACTAATTTTGTTGCGCACACTGCATTCCATTTGGCGGTGCAGTGCGCACAATGAAATTCACTTTATTTATTTGTATGTTACAGTAAAGTTACCTGTATTTGCCCGCGTAATACATTGTTTACTACTACCCTCACCCTGCCCCGCCCACATCGGCTTTGGTACGCTGGCGCGGTTTCTTTAACATTCCCTAAAACTGTGCATCCCGTGACAGTCTCCACCTATGCTGTCTATGATGAATACATACAGGCATCCATCCATTCTAAGTAAATGTCAATCATTCTTCTTAATCTCTCCACAAACGTTACTTTGTTTCACCAACAACAACGCATGCGTCCACTCACTCCGTTGCTTGCCTTGGCTTTGAGTTTCACCCAAACACCGCTGATGATTCTTGCTATCCACAGTATCCACCCATACTGTGTCTTCCACCCAGGCAGGCATCCATTCTTCTTTCACCTCCCACCCATCCTTCAACAACACATGCATCTGATTCCTATCAGCCACCTTTCCATGCTTCCAACATATCCTTCTCTGCCAGTCGTCATATTAAATCTCGCCCGCCCTTCCTCCTTCCACCCTTCTTTCCCTTTTTGTTCAACACATCCATCAAGGTCATCTGATCTGACTTTTAGTCTCCTCCATAAAACTTTCACAGCTGAGTTGGAGTCAGATATAAGAGGCCATTGGTTAATGAAGTCACGCTGGTAATGCTATTGCTACTGCATTGCTCATGCTAAGTAAAGGGTGTCTTCTTTATTAACCGTTGTATAATGTTCACTACAACTTCATACCTAATAAGTCTCAACAACAGTACAGTGAGTGAAGTCCACTCCACACACCCTTCCAGCTAGTGCAATGTCAATAAGTCATGAATATAACTTACCACCGCCCGCCACTGCTGCTGGCTCACCCCCTGTATCTCCTGCAGGTGCTGCATCTCCTGCCCCCTCCGGAATGGCCGCAACGCCATCGCCGCTGGCCCCACCGGCACTGGTGGTCGGTAGTACGCCTAGAAAAAACATGACACATTTTTAGATGCCTGTACACCTCCCCTATTTATTCTTTTTCACTAGCAAGATTGAAAAAAAAGTTAATACATACATATTATTATTATAAATCACATTCAATAGTCCAAATCGGGTACTAGAGTACAGTCAGTAGACAGACACTAGTAGTGTTATTATGGTCCCTAGGGTCATTATTATACTATACTCTACTCTTTGCAAAGTTAGCCTGAGCCATGCAACCATTTTTCGCTTCCTGTCTTTTGCGCATGTTACCTCGCAGCTTGTTGTGCAGTAACAGTAAGACGCCTTTTTGAGCCCACATGAGCACATACAGCTACTGTCTGAGCGTTGCGTACAAGAGGTCGAAAAACAAGCCACTTTGTTATGGAGTTCGGTTAGTCCGTATTACTTAGCCATAGGTAACATGTTACAGTTTTTTGGCAGGGCAGACAAATGCTTGCATTAACACGCACCATTTTTCTCAGGCAGAGGATTCCCTTCTACGAACCAGAGATTTGCAGAGCTTATGAATGATGCATGTAACCAGTAATTCTACGTTCTACGGTGAGGAGTCGCCCAGAATTCACACAGATCTAATGTCTTATATCATCATGCACTTGTTGCAACAATTTTTATTGTTTTAATCTTATGCATTTTGCTGTTGGAGCTGGCTGGAGTAGACTGAATTTTATAGAACAACAACATACAGAGGTTGTTATTTGAAAATAAACCTTTTGAACTTACACATAGACTCTGTGGTATTTGGTGTGGTGGTGGTGGTGGACTTACACGAGTGAGTGAGCGAAAGGGTGTTATGTTCTGGGTTGTGGAATCATAATCATTGGGTATCTTCGGGTGGGGGTTCGGGGACCTAATGAGACACTAGCTAGTCGTTCAGGGGATTGTGGGTTCACTTCTGACTGAGGTGTGAGGAACGTCCAAGTTCCAAACTCGCATCACCAACATCCTATTTCATTGTGCATAGTTCTGCATGGGGCTGTGCAGAATCCAAGTAGTATGTACTATATCCTATCAAAAATAGTCAAATATCTGGTTGTGCTTTTTGTTTGTGGTAATTGTCAAAGCCTCAAGATTAAGAAGCCTACAAGAGGACAACCGAAAGAACTGGACTCAGTGGCTAGAGCTATTAGTATTGGTCAATCTGAGTTTTATTCAAAACCGTACAATAAAGAGTGGCAATGCAAACTGGGCAAGCTTAGCGACAGACTAATAGTAGTAGTACAGAGTACAGACATTCATAGCAGAGGCAGTTAGAACTTAGAGGCAGGGATAACCAGAATTTAGAAACAGATAGTCAAGTCAAGATCAAAGAATCTTTTGTAAAAAATATAATTAGGGAGTGGAGCCAGAATTAATAGTTCTGAAAAAATAAGGTCCAGTAAAAGTTAGGGCAATATAATTGTTAATATAACCACTGGAGGACTTACTGGGACCAGCACCAGGGCCCTCGGTAGAGGAGCGGTCCTCTGGTGGTTGTCCCGCCGACTCGGACCCCGTCTTCTTGCCCCTGGGTGCTGCAGATCAGTGATCATGTAAGATATAATAAAGAAAAAGAAAGACACAAACATTAATGATTGCTGTGAAACAAATAAATTATCTAAAAAAACACTCAAAAAACGTTTTAGGAAACAAAAATTGCAATAAAATTGACCTATCTAATCCGATCGACTACTGGCTTGCGGGATTCACGGACAGTCTACTTATTTGGGAACACTAATTCAGTGTTCCATTCTGATTGATTCAAATAAAATCCAGAACACTAACTAAGCCTAAGTACCACCTGACCTAGCCCACCTATTCCAGGCGGGCCAATTGAGAAGGAGGACACATGCATAAAGTCAGTGCATAATGCATACACCAAATTGATGGTTGGTTGCGTCTGATGTTCTGCAGCTGACTGACACTGCTAAGCTAAGCTTACCAGTACCACTCACTAAACAAACTACAAAAGGTTCTACTAAGGACTGGGGTAAGCAGCACTCAGTGACAGAGGATGCCTCACGCAGACCGCTCAAAAATTATCAACTAATAGTAACTAAACCTAGTATCAAATCCATCCACCACTATTTGACAGGAGGACAAAGGAAGGACTACAGTCTCTCTAGCAATAGCATTACCTAACTGAAGTTCTCTAAAGTAAACTCTTACATAATAATGACAAGCGAGCGCAAAGTTGCAAAAAGTAAGAGTACCGCCCAGCACCTGTGTCCTACAATCACAGAAGATTTTGAAACGTAATTTACCTGCAATGTAAGCAGCATTATTCTTGTTATTTGTAAAAATGTATACACAAATCACAATACTTATACTACTATATATATTGGCTACTCACCAAGCCCCACGACCTCGACACCTAGCAGGTCCAACAGGTCCTGCTCCCGGTCAAGAATGTCTGACCACCGGTGGGCCAGCTGGTTATGGGTGCGCCGGACCGCGGAGCAGCGAAACACTGCCCGACGCACCTTCGCCCACCGGCGGTGACGCTCCTGGGTCGGGTAACCGGAGCCTGGCCTGCCGCCTGCTGCCAAGGTCAAGGGGAGGTGGCGCTGAATAAAAAAACAAGGGCGGCCACCTCCTCCTCCGTAAACAGCTGGCGGGCTTGCACCCCTGCAGGGCGCAGTCTGCCGCAAGGCAGGCGGCGATGGGCGCACGCGCCTTGCCCTTTGAGCCGCTGCTGCTACCCTTCGCCATGGTTCTGGGGTGGGAGGAGTTGAAAAAGAAAAGATAGAAGGGAAAAATAAAGTTAGGGGAAGAAGTAGGAGCTTAAAGAAGAAAGTTATATAAAACAGTTGAAAAGTAAAAAAACACAGTAAAAAGTAGAAAAAAATGCAAAATATAGACTTAGGCAGAGAGAGAGATAGGTAAGAAATAAAGAAAAATTGAAAAACAGTGTAAAAAACTAAGGATTGCAAAGATTGAGGGAGGATAGAAAAGCAGGCCCAGAACCATAGCATAGAGTGGTAAAACAAGATGGCCGCGCCCATCGCGACCGCATGGGTAAGTTTGCGCGATATTTCTCCCCGAGCACGCAAAAACGTCGCGAACACGTACAACGCGTTCCCGAACATGGAATGCGCATCGCGAGCACGCTATACGCGACCCGGAACAGGAAATAAGGGATCGCGAACGGGCGGGACAAGTGAAAAACAAAATGGCCGCGCCCATAGGCGACCGCATGGGTACGTTCGCGCCCCGAGCACGCAAACAGCGTCCCGAACACGAACAACGCGTTCCCGAGCAAGAAAAACGCATCGCGAACGGGCGCGCCAAGCAGCTACGCATGCTCGCGAAGCTACGCGTAGCTCGCGTAGCGCTCCGACGTCTTCGCGTAGCTTCACGTAGCGCGACTACGCGAACTACGCCCAGGGTTAGTTGGTACACCATTAACTAGAATAACTACAGGCTCACTTTCCTCTCTCTCTATACCAACAGTTTCAATATTTGTTTAAAAATCTAAAGGTAAGTACACAACTCTTCCTTTCAGACCTCTTTGTAAATCTGTTGGAGGCAGCTTACAAGTTTTAGGCTCCATACGAACTATAGCCTGAAACGGGTGCACAGATTGAATAAGAATGGACTCATGTATTTAAATCTGCCAGTTCCGGAGGAATAGCTACCAACTCTAAGTT
Organism: Calotriton arnoldi; assembly: GCA_963921515.1. Taxonomy (NCBI): domain Eukaryota; kingdom Metazoa; phylum Chordata; class Amphibia; order Caudata; family Salamandridae; genus Calotriton; species Calotriton arnoldi. The sequence continues at coordinate 104,585 of CAWUFW010017936.1, forward strand.
GTTATGTACTGCTCTAGCTGGCATTTTGTTCTCTTCTAATTTGTTGTAACAATATTTACAAATACATTGATCAGTACCTAACTCAAAACGACCTTCCACCAACAAATAGGCACCAAATTGCTCCCACTTATCATTATTTTCCTTTTCACTTTTTAAATACACATCAACATTCCTAGTTTGACTTCTATAGTGAGTATTTCGACAACAAATACAAACATAGTTTGGCTTTTCACATGAAAGTATCTTAAACTTTGTAATTTCTTCTTCAAACTTCTCAGTACTAATATCTTCCAACTGTTGTTCAACACCCACACTTATCAAGTTCTCACTTTCTCTACACTCCTCTTGTGAATCAAAGAAACAAAACTGTATATCATCACAAACTTTTTTTACATCCAATACTGAACCATGCAAAAGAGCTGTGTTCATCTCATTTAAAGATAATGCAGGACTTTTTACGTAGTACAATCTTCTTACTAACTTCTGCATTTCTGAGTGATGTACTGCTAACATTCTTAAATGATGAAAAGTACTTTTACAAACTTTTCTAGAAAGACAAGCCAGAGGATGACCCTGCAACTTAGTATATTTTTTTACTTTTCATGGATCTAGTCCTTGCAACATCTTAATCTTCTGTTTAACACTTTTTTTTAGCTTATTGTCACAAGAAAACTCGTAATATATCAATAGATTCCTATTGAATACTACAAATACTACTACAATCCCACTTATACACTGGAGCATGTGCACGTCTCCCTTGAACTTCTTCAGCTATTACTTCTTCCACATTTCTAGGAACCATCTTTTCTTTTTCAATTGGACAACCATCCTTTATCTCGTAACAACGACCACTGGTATCAACTGCGTGAACTAATGTATTTTGTTGAAAATAGCTTTCTTCATTAAAAAAAGGCTCAGTGCTAGAAGTGTGCTTCCATTCACCAGAAAAAGCTTTGCAAAAGTTACTTCTATTAACCAGTCTTTTTCTTTTGTTTTTCTCCTTCATAAAGTGCATAGTTTTATTCAATGTTTTCATTCTGTTCAATACCAATATAAATAATTTCCGTTTCAATTCAAAAGCAGTATCTACTACACTTTCAATTTGTTACTTGTTCTTATGTGCTGCTGATCTTTTTTTATACTTTTTACAATCTTTTAATACATTTTGAATTACTCTATTACGAAATATACGTAGATGTATCTCTTTAAATTGTTTCTGTCTTTTTGTCACATGTGTTTGTTTTCCATTGTGTTTCTTTATTTGCTTCTCCTTTGTTTTAAAAATTTATTTCCTCCTTTGATTAGTATTTTGTTCATTCAATCTCTCCACAACTTTTTAAATAAATTGTTTAGTTCTCTTACCAGAAGCCACTTTATCCTCAGCATCCTTTTGGTGTTTTTCTACTCTACTCTTTTTAGTTTTCATTAAGTACTTCTGTTTCCTTTATTCTCTTCTCTTTTCATGTTTCCTTGCCATCTTTTATTTATAACCCAATCAAAATATCTTCCTAAGAAATAAATAATAGATTAATTATTTAGGTACATCAATTAAAATTTAAAATGTAATAACATTCCAATTTTGAAAATAACAACCAAGCACAAAATTACAATTACATTCCTATTACATATATCACACATAAAAAGAGGAAAGTATAAAAATCAGTAAAACAACTGCAAAAATAAAAGAAAAGTTGGTCACACACCCGAAACGAAAATGGAAAAAAATCCCAAAAGGTTTACAAACAGCAAAATGAAATACTCACACAACACAGCTACTGAAAAATGTAAGAAATGGAGAATGAGGCAACAGATGTACAGAATGAGGCAAGAAGAGTGCAGAAAGACGCAAAAGAAGTGCATGAAGAGGAAAAAGTTGTAGAAAAGCGCAAGTAAGGTACATAAACAAATAAAAGAAGTGCAGAAAGAGGCAAAAAGAGTTGAAAAAGAAGTAAGAGAGGTACAGAATGAAGGAACAGAAGTACAGAAACAAGCAACAGAGGTGCAGACAGAGGCAAGAGAAGTACAGAAAGAGGCAAAGAAGTACAGAATCAGACAACAGAGGTGGACAAAGAGACTAGAGAGGTGCAGAAACAGGGAAGACGAGTGCAGAAAGAGTCAACAGGGGTACAGAAAGAAGCAAGAGAAGAGCAGAAAGAAGCTAGAGAAATGCAAAAAGAAGCAACAGAGGTGGACAAAGAGGCAAGATGGTTGCAAAAAGAGGCAAGAAAAGTCCAGTAAGAAGCAAGACAAATGTACAAAAAAGAAGTGCAGAAAAACGCAACAGAAGTGCAGAAAGAAACAAGAGAAGTGCAGAAATAGGCAAAACAAATGCAGAAAGAGGCATGGGAAGTATAGAAACAGGCAAGAGATGCGCAGAAAAAAGCAAGACAGGTGCAGAAAGAGGCAAGAGAGGTGCAGAAAGAGGGAACAGGGGTGCAGAAAGATGGAAGAGAGGTGCAGAAAGAGGGAAGAGGGGTGCAGAAACAAGCAAGAGGGGTGCTAGAAAGAAGAAAGTGAGGTGCAGAAAGAAGCAAATGAGGTGCAGAAAAAAGCAAGAGAAGTGCAGAAAGAAGCAACAGATGTACACAATGAGGCAACAGGGATGCAAAAGAGGCAAGAGAAGTACAGAAAGAAGCAACAGAGGTGCAGAAAGAGGCAAGAGAGGTACAGAAACAGGCAGGAGAGGTGCAGAAAGAGGGAACAGGGGTACAGAAAGAGACAAAAGAACAGCAAAAAGAGGCAAGAGAGATGCAGAAACAAGCAGGAGAAGTCAAGAAAGAGGCAACAGAGGTGCACAAAAAGGCAAGTGAGGTGCAGAAAGAGGCAACACAGTTGCAGAAAGAGGAAAGAGAGATGTAGAAAGAGACAAGTAAGAAACAAAAACATGCAATAGGGCTACAGAAAGAGGCAAGATAAGTCAGAAAGAAACAACAGAGGTGCAAAAAGAAGCAAGAGAGGTGCAGAAAGAGGGAAACAGAGTGCAGAAAAAGGGAAAAGGAGTGCAGAAAGAAGCAAGAGAAGTGCACAAAGAAGCAACAGAGATGGAGAAAAAGGCAAGAGAAATGCAGAAAGAGGCAAGAGAGTTGCAGAAACAGACAACTGAGGTACAGAAACACGAGAGACGAGTGCAAAAAGAGGCAAGAGAGGTACACAAAGAAGAAAGAGGGGTATAGAAAAAGGCAAGAGGGGTGCAGACAGAAGCAAGTGACATGCAGAAAGAGCCAACAGAGGTGAACAAAGAGCAAGAGAGGTGCAGAAAGAAGCACAAGAAGTGCAGAAAGAAGCAACAGATGTGCATAAAGAGGCAACAGAAGACCATAAAGAAGCAAAAAAGGCGTAGAAAGAGACAAAAGAAATGCAGAAAGAAGCAAGAGAGGTATTAAAAGAGGGAAGAGCGGTACTCTATAGGTAGTTTATCCTTAACTGTATGACTGCATGGTAGTGCCTGAGTAAAAGGATGAATATAAGAGTAATAGTAGAATCATTTGATATGTAGTACCTAACAAAATGCATCACTAAATTACTACTCCCTAGGTCAATAGTTCAGTGCTAGAGTAGTGCCTGGGTGATTGCATGAGAACAGCAGGACTCAATAGGTGATTAGATCGGTGCAGGGGAAATACCTTAGACAAATCATGAATGCAACACTAACACATAGTTGAAGACAAGAGTGTATGAGTAGTACTTGAGAGAATAAAATAGTGCATGGGTACTTCCTCAATAATTCTATGACTGCAGTGGTAGTAACTGGGTGATTGTATGACTGTATAGAAAGCACCTGATAGAAAATATGAGTGTAAGAGTAGTGCTTGGACCATTCTATGAGTGAATCAGTAGTATCAGAGTGAGTAGATATGAGCATGGGTAGTACCTAACTGAATCTTTGACTGGGATAGTAGTGCCTGGGTGATTGCATGAATCTATGGTTAATTTCTGAGAGATTACATACCATGCATGTCTCTGTCCCTTTTCCTAGTGGCATCATATATAAAACAAACATACAGATACATGTATACCAAAGTTTTATACCTCTACCATCTGTTTAGACATAACACATGAGAGAATGCATGTGCATGCAGACACATACCTCACTCATAAGACTAAAAGGTCTTATCAGACCACATTTCCCATTTTAAAGAGACACCTAAAATTATGCGGTATACTTGAAGTGTATATCTTCATAGACCAATACGAACTAACCTAATCACTAATCCCTCTGCCAACATGTCTTAAACCTCACTTTTGGGCTGCAGCTTCACTATTCAGCAACTACTCAGAGTGTTGAGCCTAGCCAAATGCAAAGCAGTAACTTTTTCAATGTCTCTGTTAAAAGTCTCACCATATTCCAGAGAGCATGCATTCATGTGTACATACCTTTCAAAAGTGGCATCATATATCAAAGAAACATACAAATACATGGGAAGTGGGTAGTGCCTGAAAGAATGAATGACTGGATGGGTAGTGCCTGAGTGAATAGTTCAGTGCAAGAGTACTGCCTGGGTGATTGCATGAGAGCAGTAGTACTGAATGGGTGATTAGGACAGTGCAGGGAAAATACCTTAGACAAACAATAAGTGCAAGGCTAACACATGGTTGAAGACAAAAGTATATGAGTAGTGCTTGAAAGAACAAAAAAAGTGCATGGTTACTGCCTAAGTGATTCTATGACTGCAGCAATAGTAACTGGATGATTGTATGGCTGTATGAGAAGCACCAGAGAGAAAATATGAGTGTAAGAGTAATGCTTGGACCATTCTATGACTGTATCAGTAGTATCAGAGTGAGTAGATGAGAGCTTAGGTAGTGCCTGACTAAATCTTTGAGTGAGATAGTAGTGCCTGGGTGATTGCACAAATCTATGGTTAATGTCTGAGGGATTACATGGCATGCATGTGTCTGTGCCTTTACCTAGAGGCATCATATATAAAACAAACATACAGATACATGAATACCAAAGTTTTATACCTCTACCATCTGTTTAAACATAACACGTGACAGAATACATGTGCACGCTGACACATACCTCACTCATAAGACTAAAAAGTCCCTTGAACTTGACAGACTGCACTTCCCATTTTAAAGAGACACCTAAAATTATGCGGTATACTTGAAGTGTACATCTTCATAGACCAATAGGAATTAACCTAATCACTAATCCCTCTGCCAACATGTCTTAAACCTCACTTTCCAGCTGCAGCTTCACAATTCAGCAACTACTCAGAGTGTTGGCCCTAGCCAAATGCAAAGCAGCAACTTTTTCAATGTCTCTGTTAAAAGTCTCACCATATTCCAGAGAGCATGCATTCATGTGTCTGTACCTTTTGAACTGGCATCATATATTAAAGAAACATGCAAATAGATGGGTAGTGCCTGAGAGAATGCATGACTGGATGAGTAGTGCCTCCGTGAAAAGTTCAGTACAAGAATACTGCCTTGGTAATTCAAAAAAGCAAACACTAATCCTTCTACCATGTTACTATCTACAAACTATTACAAAAATCTTTTCATTACAATAAAACAAACTACAATAGAGAGCTGTACATTTCATAACATATTTCATAGATCACATTTGTCTTACAATTTCCACAATTGTTTGTTTCTTTAAAGTAAAAATATCACAACAAACAATAAAGCAGTGCTGAATAATATATAATACACCTTACAAATTGATTACTCACGTTTGAGGTAGTATTGCAGAATACCAAATATCAGAAACTCTTAAAAGATTTTCTTTTCCCCACAAGAAATGTAATGCACCTCTCTCAGGAAGGTGAAACCAGAAATGGCAAACTTTCCCTCTCTTTTTGCACTCAAATAAATGTAAGTATCAAATCACATTGCTTCCATCATTATTTTAAATTGTAAAACACATTTCTATTGGTTAGACATATTAACCCTTTCTAACTGTCTTCAAATGGTGCCCAAACTGCTTCTGTAATTTTCTGAAGTCGCGACACCACCATGGTGGAGCTGCAAATCCACAAAGGAGTTCAAAAACCTATTTTTAATAATACTAGTATAGTTTTTCAGCAACACACTACTTGTACACATACTACTGTCTTGAAAAACCTTAATTTACTAACTTTTCACTTTTATTTAAGTATCCATTTCACAGTTTAAGTCCACAGTTAAGTCGCAACCCTTCCCCCATTCTACTTAATGCCAGTTTCCATAGTAACAGTTCATGGAGAATTCAACTGTACTGGCAGGTCACAAGTTCACCATAGTTTCAAGTTCAGCACACAAGCTTACTAATGCAAACAGCAGGTGTGGTTGACTTTTGCAAAACATTACCTTATGATATCTACTGTACCTTTCAAACATTTGCTAATAATGAATCACAGACATGATACCTCAGCAAAGTAACATGCATCCTATTTTTGAGTGCACAATCTTGATGAACAGCCAATCACTTATCAACTTTTTAAAAAACAACATGTTCTCCACCATTTTAGATACCTCTCATTATACCAACTGACTACCTCAGCGACAGACATCTTTTCATTGCTTCCAGACATCCCTTCAAGATGCTCACAGTGTGGATTGTAGGGCACAGCTATGTTTTCTGGTGCAAAAGGTATGCTGAAATCAGAGGTATTGCCAAAGACGTAGGTTTGGAAAATGTGGACACTAAATGGATTGCACAAAGAGGATTAAAGTGGCATCAATTGTTGCCTTTGGTTAAAACCTTTTTGCATCTCCAACCCCCTGACCTCATGATTGTGCACTGTGGTGGCAATGACCTAGGCACATTGACTGGGATGGGTCTGGAAATGCTAAATGAAGGACACCTTTGCACAATTGATGTTGCTTTTGCCTCAAACTGTCTTTGTATACTCTAATATATGCCAAAGACAGAAATGGAAGTGGTCAAATCAATTCTGTCCACAGTTTGAGAAAGCTAGGAGGAATGTCAATAAAGCTGTTTCTGCATACCTCAGAGATCATAGGATGGGCTCCATCTATAACAACAATCTATGTTTTGATATGGACGACATCTACAGAAGTGATGGAGTACACTTCACAGATCAAGGGAACAGAGTCTTTCTCAACAACCTAAAGCTGTGAATCTGCACTTACATGTAGCTACAACAAACTCATAATGAAAACAAGGGCTCTTTTAGAGCCACCCTATAACCCAACAGTCAATGTTACTTTTCAAAAAACATACATACTCTTTTTTAATTTTGCCTGGAGTCGCGAACCCATCGCGGTGACATGGGGGGGCTGGGCTGAGAGCTGTGATGGAGTCACGACTCCAAACATGCGAGAAAAAAAAATGCCCTCCATTCTCATTACTCAAACTCTGCCTCGGGGACCCCATCCCCCGAGGCCAAGCCATTTTATAAATAAAATAAAAACATTTACTGCCCAAGGGCTTTTTTGCCCCTGGGACCCCATCCCCTAGGGCATGCCCTCACGTTGGGGACCGCGGGGGGAGCCCCAATGCCCCCACGGTCCCAGCCGGCTCCCTGCCACCTTGTGGGAGCCAGCATTGCTTTTGGACAAGGGGAGCTGCTGACATGCAGCTCCCCTTGTCCAATTCTGCTTTGCTTCATGGAAGTGAGAGCATGTTTCCTGCTCTCGCTTCCACGAAGCAAAGCAGAGTTTGCAATGGCAGGGCGGGAGCAGTGCTCCTGCCCTGTCTTTGCATATTGCAATGTCCCTGGGGTAGGCACCCTGGGACATTGCTGGAGCCGGCCCTGGGGGGTGGCTGTCCCCAGGACCATGAAGGGCTTTAGGAGCGGGGCCACAAGGCCCCCCTCCCAACAAGTTTAAAGCCCCGGGGAGGTGGTGGTCCCCGGGGCCGGGGGTCCGCAACGGACCCCTGCATTAACATAATTAGTGCCCTGGGGAGGTGGTGGTCCCCGGGCAGTTTGGGGGGGCTTGAGCCCCCCACACTTACTTATTAAAATAGCCCCGGGGAGGTGGTGGTCCCAGGGGCTTGGGGGGGCCCGTGAGCCCCTGACCATAGTTATTAAAAGCCCCAGGGAGGTGGCGGTCCCAGGTGCTGCGGGGGCCCACATGGCACCGCATATATTTTACATATTGCCCCCGGGACCTAGCCCACCCGGGAGTTCATTAAAACGAAGTGCGTATAACCGAGCTTCATTTTTGTTTTACATTTTTCAGTGGGATTCGCTCACCCAGCGCAAATTCCGCCTAAAATTGAAAAAAAATAATAATTTGTGGGGCCCTGGGGGTTCCTATGGGACCACCTGACCAGGCATAGGAGATCAGGGTGTTTCTACCCTGCCCCCTTTTCTTTTTTTTCAACTTTTTATTCCTTTTTTTAATGTGACTCAGTTTTACCTAGATACAAAATGGCTGCCAACACTTCTTGCTTTGGAGTGTTGACAGCCAATCAAAATGAAGCTCGTGCTCGGGAGGGTTTGCAAATCCACCTCGGTTACCAGATATCAATATTTTTTATTTTTTTATTTCTCAGGAACTACTGCACAGATTTACACCATTTAAAGCAAAGAGTGCACTCTGGAACAACAGCTACCTCTCTCCCAAATTTGGTGTAATTCTGTTCAGCAGTTCGGGCTATAGCCGCGACAAAAGTTCCTAGGGAAATTAACATGGAGAAAACGTGTTTTGGGACCCCCCTTTTTTCTCGGCCCCACACTTGACAAATCACCCCGAAACTTTCAAGACAGGAGCTGACTGGAGCAGGCCATTAGTTTTGAAAATTTCACGAAGAATCGTCAAACGGTGCCAAAGATATTGGCAAATCAAAAAACGCTTTTCCTATGGAAACTAGGTCCTAACTATAACTACCTACTGGCAACCGTCAGTAGGCAATATATATATATATATATATACTCCACCAAATGGCTTCACTTCCATTGCACTATCATAGTCGATGCCGTTGTTTGGGGTAGAACCATGCATCACAAATATCTCTCACCAACAAGTTGTATGCTGCATTCCTGGAAACGCGTTGGTGATGGTGTGTTAAATAAATATATGTGCAAAATGAACTCCTGGAGTGTGCATAGAACTTGTTGGTGAGAGATGTGTGAGAGATGTGTGCGGTCGCCAGTAGATAGTTATAGTTAGGACCTATTTTCCATAGGAAATCCGCAACATTCTATTTGAAATAACGTTGGCGCCGGTTGACGAATCTTCGCGAAAGTTTCCAACTTGTTGGGGCGCTCCGGTCCGCTCCTATCCTGAAAGTCTCGGGGTGATTTGTCAAGCGGGGGCTGAGAAAAAAGGGGGGTCCCAAAACGTGTTTTCCCCATTCATTTTTCCATAGGAACCTTTAGTCGCAGCTACAGCCCGAACTGCTGAACGGAATTACACCAAATTTGGCAAAGAGGTAGCCCTTGGTTCAGAAAGAACCCTTTTTGTTAAATGGTGTAAATCCGTTCAGTAGTTGCTGAGAAAATCAAAAGTAAAATCACATATATATCTGGGCGGAGCCTAACCACACATGTCATTGTGAGATCTGATTGGCTGTCAGCACTTCATCCTGGAATTGCTGGCAGCCATCTTGAGACCAATATAAATGATAGTACCCCATTGAAATGCATTGTAGTGAATCAAATATTTTGAGGGTTACCAAAAGGAGAACTATAAAGGGTGATAACAGACTTTAGTTACATTAGAATTCATTTGTTGATGATACCATACTAATTTCAGGAATTGTGGTGTGTTCTAAGGTGATTTTACCCTGTGAAAAACCTTCTGCTGGGATATCATGAATCATGTTTGAGAGAAAACTATTTTCACATGCTTGTCCCATAGAGTTTTGGAAGGTGCTCCAGAAGCTAAAATGAGAGCATATTTTCTGTAAATTCACATTATCTTTCTCAGTCATGTGAGAATGAAGTCTGACATTCTCAGTAAAACATGTACATCCAACAAGGGCAGAGACTGTCAGTTGATTCCTTTGTGTTCTACTGCAGCTTCCCAGAGTGTTCTAAAGAACAACTAGAGTGCTAACAGCCTTACTTATGACAAAAGTATGGCACACCTGAAGCCATCTTGATTGGAATAAACTGGTAACACTTAAAACATTTAATTTAAAAGGAACAAAATGATGGGGTTCATTTTGTCATAGAAATTATGGTTAGTGCTGTAGAAAGAAAAATTAGGACATGTTTCAAGTGTGATCTCAAATATCTTCCTGTTATATTTCAACAGGAACAGCCTGCCAGTTGATGCCTTTGTGTTCTACTGCAGCTTCCCAGAGTGTTCTAAAGAACAACGAGAGCGCTAACAGCCTTACTTATGACAAAAGTATGGCACACCTGAAGCCATCTTGATTGGAATAAACCAGTAACACTTAAAACATTTAATTTAAAAAGGAACAAAATGAGGAGGTTCTTTTTGAAATAGAAATTATGGTTAGTGCTGCAGAAAGAAAAATTAGGGCATGTTTTAAGTGAGATCTCAAATCCTCTTCTATTTCATTAGAAAATTCTGACATGCAGACTGAAACAATCACTTTCAATACCAGCAGCAGACTTCCAGTTAACTCCCTGGTGAGCAGTAGCTTTACTACAGTGATCTAATGAGCAACTAGAGTGCTAACATTCTGAATTTATGGCAAATGTGAGACACATCTGAATGCCTTCTTGATGGAATCAAAGTAAAAAACTGAAAGCATTTCCTACTGAGGAGACTGCAGTAAATGAGGAAATTAGGAAACTTCATAACAAAGAAGTCTTCCAAGATGGCCACCAGTGAAAAAAGAGCCCAAATGTAGCACAAATATTACCCAGATGTAGCCCACATATAGCCCAATGACAAAAGTGTGCAAAACACTTTTTATTTTTCGTTTTTTGCAGTTTTATGTAGTGCAGACTGGTCAGGTATTGGAGCATTGCATCTTAAAACATGACCCCCCTACACTACAAAAACACCACTGCACTACCCTAAACCCTAAACCACTAGACCCAGCACGACCCCCTACACTACACAAGCACCATTGCACTATCCTAAACCCTAAAACACTACCCCCAGCATGACCCCCTACACTACACAATCACCACTGCACTACCCTAAACCCTAAAACACTACCCCCAGCACGACCCCCTACACTACCCAAACACCACTACACTAACCTAAATCCTAAAACACTACCCCCAGCACGACCCCCTACACTACCCAAACACCACTGCACTACCCTAAAACATGACCCCCTACACTACACAAACACCACTGCACTACCCTAAACCCTAAAACACTACCCCCAGCACGACCCCTACACTACACAAGCACCATTACACTACCCTAAACCCTAAAACACTACCCCCAGCACGACCCCCTACACTACCCAAACACCACTGCACTAACCTAAATCCTAAAACCCTACCCCCAGCACGACCCCCTACACTACCCAAACAAAACTGCACTACCCTAAAACATGACCCCTACACTACACAAACACCACTGCACTACCCTAAACCCTAAAACACTACCCCCAGCACGACCCCTACACTACACAAGCACCACTGCACTACCCTAAACCCTAAAACACTACCCCCAGCACAACCCCCTACACTGCCCGAACACCACTGCACTGCCCTAAACCCTGAAACACCAGCCCCTGCATGACCCCCTACACTGCCCGAACACCACTGCACTGCCCTAAACCCTGAAACACCACCCCCAGCACGACCCCATACACTGCCCGAGCACCACTGCACTGCCCTAAACCCTGAAACACCAGCCCCAGCACGACCCCCTACACTGCCCGAACACCACTGCACTGCCCTAAACCCTGAAACACCAGCCCCAGCACGACCGCCTACACTGCCCGAACACCACTGCACTGCCCTAAACCCTGAAACACCAGCCCCAGCACGACCCCCTACACTGCCCGAACACCACTGCACTGCCCTAAACCGTGAAACACCAGCCTCAGCACGACCCCCTACACTGCCTGACCACCACTGCACTGCCCTAAACCCTGAAACACCACCCCCAGCACGACCCCCTACACTGCCCAAACACCACTGCACTGCCCTAAACCCTGAAACACCACTCCCTGCACGACCCCCTACACTGCCCGAACACTACTGCACTGCCCTAAACCCTGAAACACCATCCCCAGCACGACCCCCTACACTGCCCGAACACCACTGCACTGCCCTAAACCCTGAAACATCACCCCCAGCAAGACCCCCTACACTGCCCGAACACCACTGCCCTAAACCCTGAAACACCACCCCCAGCAAGACCCCTACACTGCCCGAACACCACTGCACTGCCCTAAACCCTGAAACACCAGCCCCAGCACGACCCCCTACACTGCACGAACACCACTGCACTGCCCTAAACCTTGAAACACCACCCCCTGCACGACCCCCTACACTGCCCGAACACCACTGCACTGCCCTAAACCCTGAAACACCACCCCCAGCACGACCCCCTACACTGCCCGAACACCACTGCACTGCCCTAAACCCTGAAACACCACCCCCTGCACGACCCCTTACACTGCCCGAACACTACTGCACTGCCCTAAACCCTGAAACACCACCCCCAGCACGACCCCCTACACTGCACGAACACCACTGCACTGCCCTAAACCCTGAAACACTACCCCCAGCAAGACCCCCTACACTGCCCTAACACCACTGCACTGCCCTAAACCCTGAAACATCACCCCCAGCAAGACCCCCTACACTGCCCGAACACCACTGCACTGCCCTAAAACCCTGAAACATCACCCCCAGCAAGACCCCCTACACTACCCAAACACCACTGCACTACCCTAAACCCTAAATCTACCCCCAGCATGACCCCCTACACTACACAAACACCACTACACTACCCTAAACCCTAAAACACTACCCCCAGCACGACCCTCTTCACTACCTAAACACAACTGCACAATTTGTTACAGGCGTTGCAACGCAGGCCTCTGGTGCTTACTGGAAGTACCTGGTGGGCTAGTTGTGCCCCAGGGACCCTCAGGATTCAAGGTGACCTAATCCCCCAACTTAAAACGCTCCACGGGGCGCATTTGCACAGTGGTGAAGGGAGGGGGCGGGCCTCAGGTGACATGTTCGCAAACACGCCCTGTGGTGCGTTTTAAGTTGGGGAATTAATTCCCTTTGAATCCTGAGGGACCCTGGGGGCCAACTAGCCCACCAGGTACCTTCAGTAAGCACAACAGAGTTGCGTTGCAGAGAGGTGAAAAAAGGTGCGTGGCCTCGGAACGCCTCTCTGCAACTCAGCTCTGTGGTCCTAACTGTAGGTACCTGGGAGGCTAGTTGGGCCCCAGGGACCCTCAGGATTCAAGGGGACTTAATCCCGCAACTTAAAATGCGCCACGGGGCGCGTTTGCACACATGTCACCTCAGGCCCCCCCTCCCTTCACCACTGTGCAAATGCGCCCTTTAGCGCGTTTTAAGAGGTAGTTTTAATCCCCCTGCCCTATTATGTACTAGGGACTTGCAGAGGAGGTCATGCTAATCACAGGGGTACCCCAACGCATAGTGTTCCCTAGTGTATGTAGGTGTTTTCACTGTATTCTAAGTGTCTTTTAGCATAGCACTGGCTCTGGTTAGTCAGAGTCAGTTACCACCAGTACCCGTCTGAAAAAGTTGTGGGCACAGGATGATTTTGCAACAAGGCCTCTTTCTGCTCCTCTGTTGGTTCTTTCTGCACATCTGTGCTTCTTTCTGTGCGTTTTTTCTTCTTTCTTCACATGTCCTACCTCTGTAGGCATAGTTAGAAACTAGCATTTAAAAAACCTTTGAAATTCACTTAAAAAATCATAGGTTTCAGGCACGTTATAGTTAGAAATTAGCATTTAAAAAACCTTTGAAATTCACTGAAAAAACCATAGGTTTCAGACACGTTATAGTTAGAAATTAGCATTTAAAAAACCTTTGAAATTCACTTAAAAAATCATAGGTTTCAGGCACGTTATAGTTAGAAATTAGCATTTAAAAAACCTTTGAAATTCACTGAAAAAACCATAGGTTTCAGACACGTTATAGTTAGAAATTAGCATTTAAAAAACCTTTGAAATTCACTGAAAAAACCATAGGTTTTAGGGACAGTTATAGTTAGTTGGACATTTCACTCGTACAAAACCATAGAAATTCCCCCGTTATAGTTAGTTCAGCTAACTATAACTCGCGCCCGCAATGCACTGCTGATGACGTCACATATTACATCACTCATGACATGGTCAGTGACATCACTGCTGACATCACTGATGACATCTCAAATGACATCACTGATGACATCATCCATGTGATAATTTCATGCATCTTCTCACACCCTAATATAACTTTTGATACACCCACTGTAAATTACAGACTGCCATTCTCAAAACCATAGACACTCCAGCACCAAAAACTACATACCCACTCACGGATTCTTAGGTCTACACACACATCCACTCACTCACCCGTACAGTCACTCATACTTACAGTCACTCAGTACAGGACTATCATATGCACTCATACACCTATATAAACACTCACACACCGCCACTCATCCATAGAGGTACTCACACACCTAGTCAGTCATGCAAAAAATTAATCACACACCCATTTACTCACCTATACAGTTATACACACACCAGCTCACTTACTCATACAAATACTAGCACATTCTTACGCTCTTATACAATAACTGATACAAGCACACACGCATCCATTCAGCCACTCTCACTATCACACACTCTCACTTATAGCCATTTAAATACTCTAACACACATATATACTGCCTTTTACATATGTAGTTACTCGCACATGTACCACTGAGATATACATTCACTCACTAACACACCCATACACACACTCACCCACCCAAGCAGTCCATCACAGATGCACTCTTGAAATCATGCACCCAGTGAATCACCCACTCACACATCTATGTACAGAGTCACACACACCCCACCCACACAAACACTCAGGCAGCCATACAGATACTCAGAGAACCAATCAATAACCCATATAGACACTCATGTAGCTATTCGCAAATCCATGCATCCACTTACACACCAACAAACAGACGGATACAGACATTCACACAGTTTAGTCACTAACCCATGCATTCAGTAAGATATGTTTAATCACTCACTTGTAGAGTCAGTCACTCACGTACTAAATCATCCATTCAGACACTTATACACCCACTCATCCTTCAATACGCCTTTCCCTATATATATTAAACATATTTAAACTTTACAGAAACACACAGTCACTGGATGATGTCATCAGTGATGTCATCAGTGATGTCATTTGAGATGTCATCAGTGATGTCACTGACCATGTCATGAGTGATGTAATATGTGACGTCATCAGCAGTGCATTGCGGGCGCGAGTTATAGTTAGCTGAACTAACTATAACACGGGAATTTCTATGGTTTTGTACGAGTGAAATGTCCAACTAACTATAACTGTCCCTAAAACCTATGTTTTTTTCAGTGAATATATATATATATATATATATATATATATATATATATATATATATATATATATATATATATATATATATACTCCTCCAATGGCCACCAGAGAAGAGTGCCTCTTGCCGTCAGCCCTAAACGAGGGAGGGGTCTGCCGATACCGAGGAATTTATTGGACGAACAGGATATAACCCCAACTATTAATGAAGGCAGTCTTGATCAATTACAAATTGGGACCACAATTCAGACCAATTTTAGACCAAAATCACTGTTTTGTCCAATCATACTCCGTGATAATGTGGATATTTTTCATGAAAAGGTAATCTACGAATTGAAAAAACTTTATTGTTCCACTATGAGGTCGCAAAGGAAGTACACAAAACATGATCGCATCTATTCCCAACTGATCAAGAAATTACAAGGAGATGATAATATCATTATCAGACAGTCAGACAAGGGCGGTAACATGGTCATGTGGCCACGTGACTTATATATGGATGAAGCGCTCTTTCAATTAAACGACAGGGACTGCTACATAAGGAGTACTACACAAGCAGTCAAATGTGCATGGGGAGAATTTAATAACAAACTCTACGCATAGAAATCTGCGGGTCTGATAAGTGCACAAGAATTCAAATTTTTGAAAGTAGACTACCCCATCATACCAGCTATTTATTTTATCCCCAAAATACATAAGAATATGGATAAACCACCGAGGAGGCCCATTATATCGGCCCAGGAGTCAATTAGAGAATACATCCAAATATGTGGACTTCTTCCTACAGGAACATGTCAGGAAGCTCCCATCATACATTGAGGATACTGGGGACTTCCTACGTAAAATACAGAATGTTAATTGGGAAGATGACTGTGTACTTATAGCGCTTGATGTTACCTCGCTGTACACTAGTATACATAATTGTGATGGTATCAAAGCAGTTGAATTCTATTTAAACACTAGACCCATGCAATACTATGCACATAACAGAATGTTATTGGATATGATTTCCATATGCTTAGAGAATAATTTCTTTCTCTTCCTCAATCAGATTTTTCAGCAAGTCAGGGGGGTTGCCATGGGGGCTTGCTTTTCTCCCAGCTATGCCTGTTTGCATATGGGCATGTGGGAGGAGCGGGTCCTCATGGCAACACACAGTGAGACCCTGGCCAGTCATGTACTCTGCTGGCATAGGTATATCGATGACTTGTTTTTTATTTGGAGGGGCAGTGAATGTGATGCGTGTGCATTTGTATCAGATCTCAATAATAACAACTTGAATCTGCAGTTTTCAGCGCAGATGAGCAAAACCAGCATAGTCTTCCTTGATGTAGAGATATACATTGCAAATAACAAACTAGAAACTCGACTCCACAGGAAGCCATCTGCAGGCAACACTGTGCTGCATGCTTCCAGCCATCATCCGGGCCATCTGATCCACAGCATCCCGTATGGGGAGATGTTGAGGATCAGAAGGATTTGTAGTACTGAACTTGATTGCAGGTTGGCACAGAGAGAAAGTAAGGAAAGGTTCTTAGCAAGAGGGTACCCAGAGGGAGTGATTACTACAGCCATAAACAAGGCAAACACATTACAGCGCTCAGCAGCATTAACATCGAAAGCTAGTAAAGTGAATGACACTAATGAAGTTGTGTCACAGCCAACTAGGTTGGTGCTGACATTTAATCGTCAACACAAAATCCTTCGCAAAATTGTGAACAAAAACTGGCCACTGGTACTTAATGACCCAGTACTAGGCAGTTGTTTGACAGCTACTCCAAGCATCTCCTATAGGAAGGCCCGTTCTATGAGCAACGCTCTAGTAAAAAGCAGTCCGGAGGTTTCTTTGACTAAAAAATGGCTTGGTGGTAGGACAGGCTTTTATAAGTGTTTCACATGTAAAGCCTGCAAATATGGCATTAACACTAAGTCATATACTACTCCATTTAAACCAAAACCAGTTGCCATTACAAAATCCCTTAACTGCAAAACTGAATTTGCAATATACGTGCTGGAGTGTCCATGTGGCCTGCGCTATGTGGGAAGTACTAAGCTGCAGGTCCACAAACGGATACTCCAGCACATGAGGGCCATAAAAAACAATGACTCCGCTTACCCAGTGGCGAGACATTTCCAGGAACATCATGGCAGCAACATACAATATTTGAAGTACTTTGCTGTGGACACTGTCTTGCCTCTTAGAAGGGGCGGCAATCGGGAACACCTCCTTAGGAAACTAGAAACCAAATATATCTTGGAGCTCAATTGCAAAACACTGTACGGCCTGAACATTAGTGAGGATTTTTTCACCTGCCTATGAATAACTTTACTCTAACACTTAGCATGTTTTACGCCGACATCAGTACCGCTTCACTTACATTAGAATTGCAATTTTTTTTTATAGTACTTTAAAAAAATTTAACATAATTTCACATTCTTTGAATGACGGACGTGATTCAAAGAGGGTTAGAGCACTTTCTTTTATTTCTTAAGCACTAGCACTTTTTTAGCATTTTTGTAAGGTCTTTTATGGTTATTGGCCCACTAGGGCAGGAGTTTAGAACCTAGGATTTCCAATCAACAGAGCATATGTGCAATTCAGGTTTTCATGCATAACTGGGGCAAATAACAAAAGATGTACTATTATTAAATCACGTGGTTTTAAGACAAAAAATTCTTTTAAGATAGGTTTTGATTGCCTTTAAATAATAAGAAATTTTTATATATTTATATATGATCTTTTTATGTCATTTTTATTGGTGGTTTTAGTACTGTCTGCGTAATATCACATCCGAATAATTTGTCCATTGAGTCTTGTCATGTATTTTTTATATATCTGAAATATTTGACTTTATGACTATTTATTATGTTTGCTGATTTTGCACATATTTATTGTATTTCCCACAGTGGGGATAAATGCGTTAATGCACTAGGTTCAGTGTTACCGAATTGTACCTTCTATGTCTATGATGTTGCTTTTTTGCACGTGAGATTGATTGCACTATCACTTTAAAGAGAAAAAATGGTTTCGAAACGCGTCATGTGATCAAGGCCTCGGAGGAGGCTGAAACGCGTAATGGCGGAGGTGCGGGCATTCCTGTAATAAACCCGTTTTGCACTAATTTTGGGTCTGCTTTCTCGTCTTTGGAGAGGTTTCTGTTGGCGTGGAGCGTTGTGGATATATATATATATATATATATACATATATATATATATATATATATCCACAACACTTCACGCCACCAGAAACCTCTCCAAGGACGAGAAGGCAGAGCCAGATTCAGTGCAAAAACGGGTTTATTCAAGGAATGCCCGCACCTCCGCCATTACGCGTTTCAGCCTCCTCCGAGGCCTTGATCACATGACGCGTTTCAGAACCATTTTTTCATTTTTAAAGTGACAGTGCAAACAATCTCACGTGAAAATGCATTATAGACATAGAAGGTACAATTCATTTGGTAGTGATGAACCTAGTGACTCGGAGCATTTGCAGAATGAATCCCCACTGTGGGAAATACAATAAATATGTGCAAGGTGAACAACATTATAAATATTCATGAAGTCATAAATATTTAAAATATTTAAAAAGCATGACAAGAATAAATAAACAAATTATTTGGTTAAGATATTGTTACACAGACAGTACTAAAACCACTGGTGTAAAAATGACATTAAAAAAGATCATATATCAATATATAAAATTTCTTATTAATTAGAGGCAATCAAGACCTTTCTAAAAAATCTGTCATAAAACCACGTAGTTGCATAATAGTACATCTGTTCTTGCTTGCCCCAGTTATGCTTAAAAACTAGATTGCACACATGCTCTGTTAGTTGAAAATCCTAGATTCTAGAATCCTGCCCCAGTGGGCCAATGACCATGAATGACCATCCAAAAATAAAAAAAGTGCTAGTGCTGGAAGATAAAAGAAGTGCTCTAACCCTCTTTGAATCACGGCCGTCATTCAAAGATGTGAAATTGTATTAAAAAGATATTATAATTTTTTTTTTATTGTAATGTCAGTGAAGCGGTACTGATGCCAGCTAAAAGATACTGGATGTGAGAACAGGGTTATTCATAGGCAGGTGAAAAAATCCTCACTGATATTCAGACCGTACGGTGTTTTGCAGTTGAGCTCCAAGATGTATTTAGTTTCTGGTTTCCTAAGGAGGTGTTCTCGGTTGCCACCCCTTCTAAGAGGCAAGACAGTGTCCACAGCAAAGTACTTCAAATGTTGTACGTTGCTGCCATGATGTTACTGGAAATGTCTTGCCACTGGATAAGTGGCATCTTTGTTGTTTATGGCCCTCATGTGCTGGAGTATCCGTTTGTGGACCTGCAGCTTAGTACTTCCCACATAGCGCAGGCCACATGGACACTCCAGCACATATACTGCAAATTCCGTTTTGCAGTTAAGGGATTTTGTAATGGCAACTGGTTTTGGTTTGAATGGAGTAGTGTATGACTTGGTGTTAAGGCCATACTTACAGGCTTTGCAAGTGGAAAACTTGTAAAAGCCTGTCCTGCTGCCAAGCCAATTTTTGGTCAAAGTAACCTCAGGGCTGCTTTTTACCAGAGCGTTGCTCATGGAACAGGCTTTCCTATAGGAAATACTTGGAGTAGCTGTCAAACAACTACCTAGTACTGGGTCATTAAGTACCAGTGGCCAGTTTTTGTTCACGATTTTGCGGAGGGTTTTGTGTTGGCGGTTAAATGTCAACACTAACCTGGTTGGCTGTGACATAGATTCATTAGTATGATTCTCCTTGGTGGCTTTGGGTGTTAATGCTGCTGAACGCTGTAATTTATTGGCCTTGTCTATGGCCATCATAACCACTCCCTCTGGGTACCCCCTGGCCAAGAACCTTTCCTTGCTTTCTCTCTCTGCCTGCCTGCAATCATAATCTGTGCTGCATATCCTTCTGATCCTCAACATCTCCCCGTAGGGGATGCTGTTGATCAGATGGCCTGGATGATGACTGGAGGCATGCAGCACAGTATTGCCTGCAGATGGCTTCCTGTGGAGACGGGTTTCTAACTTGTTGTTCTCAACATATATCTCTACATCAAGAAAGACTATGCTGACTTTGCTCATCTGAGCTGAGAACTGCAGATTCAAGTTGTTATTGTTAAGTTCTGATACAAATGCACGCGCATCACATTCATTGCCCCTCCAAATCAAGAACAAGTCATCAATGTGCCTATGCCAGCAGAGAACATGACTGACAAGGATCTCACTGTGTGATGCCATGAGGACCTGCTCCTCCCACATGCACATGTGCAAACAGGCATAACTGGGAGAAAAGCAGGCCCCCATGGCAACCCCCCTGACCTGCTGAAAGATCTGATTGAGGAAGAGAAAAAAGTTATTCTCTAGGCATATGGAAATCATGGCTAATAACATCCTGTTGTGTGCGTAATATTGCATAGGTCTAGTATTCAAATAGAATTTCACCGCTTTGATACCATCACAATTATGTATACTTGTGTACAGCGAGGTAACATCAAGCGATATGAGTACACAATAATCTTCCCAGTTTACATTCTGTATTTTGCGCAGGAAGTCCCCCGTGTCCTGAATGTATGATGGGAGCTTCCTGACATGTTCCTGCAGGAAGAAATCCACATATTTGGATGCATTTTCCAGTTGACTCCCCTGGGCTGATATAATTGGCCTCCCCGGAGGTTTATGCATGTTTTTGTGTATTTTGGGGATAAAATAAATAGCTGGTATGACGGGGTAGTCTACTTTCAAAAATTTGAATTCTTGTGCACTTAGCAGACCCGCAGATTTCCATGCCAAAAGTTTGTTGTTGAATTCACCCCATGCACATTTGACTGCTTGTATGGTACTCCTTTTGTAGCAGTTCCTGTCATTTAATTGAGAAAGTGCCTCATCCATATATAAGTCGCGTGGCCACATGACCACGTTGCCGCCCTTGTCTGACTGTCTGATAATGATATTATCATCTCCTTGTAGTTTCTTAATCAGTTGGGAATAGATACGATCTTGTTTTGTATACTTCTTTTGGGACCTCATAGTGGAACAATAAAGTTTTTCCAATTCATAGATTACCTTTTCATGAAAAATATCCACATTGTCAGGGAGCATTATTGGACAAAACGACGATTAATTGGTTTGTATAGTTGCCCCAATTTGTGATTGATCAAGACCAGCTTCATTCATAGTTGGAGTTATATTCTGTTCGTCAAATAATTGCTGCAAGTCCCTCAAAAGAGCCACATCCCCAACTGCCAGCGTTGGGCTAGCACTTGTTTCTTCAGGCATGGTTTTTTCTCTATTTTGTGCTCCTTGGGTTAAGTGATATTTACGTAATTTGATTTTGCGCACAAATTTGTACAGATCTATTCTTGTTTGTGCATAGTCTAAGTCTCTCACAGGGCTGAAGGAAAGTCCCAGTGCCAAGATTTTTCTTTCTTCGTCACTCAATGGAGTTTTTGTTAAATTGATAACTGTATGTGAATCCATCTTATCAGTTATCGTCTGTTCCATCTCCTGTTTGCCGTTTTTTTGTTGCCTGGCTTGTTTCTGTTTTCTGTGCTGCCGTCTTGCCCGTCTTTTTTGGTTTTCTTGTTTTTTTCTTTGGGGGCAGTTGAATTTTGCCCACGTGGACGTAAAGTTTGTATTCTGTCCATCCGAAGATAGTCCAGCTCTTGGCCCAGTGAAGGTTTTGTAAACCCCAATCCTCGAGTTGAGGCCTGATCGTTATCAGAGCTGCTGTCAATCGCTGAGCTCAAATCGGAGGTAGACGTGAATGCTCGCAAGTCACTATTTACACTAGAATATGATTCAACAGGGGCCCCTGAAGAATTTGCTAATTTCACAGCATCATATTTCTTCGCAAAGGTGAACACACGACCTTGCTCGTAGTCCACCTTGTCTCTCTGAAATTTGTAGGCCTTGCGTATATATATATATATTCACTGAAAAAACCATAGGTTTCAGGGACGTTATAGTTAGAAATTAGCATTTAAAAACCTTAGAAATTCACTGAAAAAACCACAGGTTTCAGGGACGTTATAGTTAGTTGGACATTTCACTCGTACAAAACCAGAGAAATTCCCCGTTATAGTTAGTTCAGCTAACTATAACTCACGCCCCCGCAATGCACTGCTGATGACGTCACATATTACATCATTCATGACATGGTTAGTGACATCTTGTTTTTGGCGTTTGTTTTTCTCTTTTCTTGTGACTCGGTTCTACCGAGTCACAAGATGGCTGCCAACACTTCCTGGTTTGGAGTGTTGACAGCCAATTAGAATAAAGCTCGTGGGCGGGAGGGTCCGCGACTCCACCGCGCCTCAAAATATTGAAACTTTTATTTTTTGATTTTCTCAGCAACTACTGAATGGATTTACACCATTTAAAAAAAGGGCTCTTTCTGAACCAAGGGCTACCTTTTTGCCAAATTTGGTGTAATTCCGTTCAGCAGTTCGAGCTGTAGCCGTGTCTAAAGTTTCCTATGGGAAAATCATTTTCCGACCTCTTTTTTTCAATTTCTCAGGAACTACTGAACGGATTTACACCATTTAACAAAATGGGCTCTTTCTGAACCAAGGGCTACCTTTTTGCCAAATTTGGTGTAATTCCGTTCAGCAGTTCGGGCTGTAGCCGTGTCTAAAGTTTCCTACGGAAAATAACATGGAGAAAACATGTTTTGGGACCCCTCTTTTTGTTCAGCCCCCGCTTGGCGAATCACCCCGAAACTTTCAGGATAGGAGCTGACCGGAGCGAGTTTTGAAAATTTTGTGAAGATTCAACAATTGGCGCCAAAGTTATTGGGAAAAGAAAAAACGCTTTTCCTATGGAAACTAGGTCCTAACTATAACTATCTACTGGCGACCGCCAGTAGATAATATATATATATATATATATATGTATCTATGCGTGTGTGTGTGTGTGTATATATATATATATATATATATATGTATATATATGTGTGATCAAGGCAGTGGATGCCGAAACGCGTTGCAGCGTAATTTTGGAATAAAAACTGTATTGCCAGAAAACTCCCCGTGTCGGTGTCCGGTTCGTTTGTACAGGAATCGGATGTGGTGTTCATGTGTATATATATACTCGTGAGGTGGAGGCGCCTGGGGACCCAGGAGGGTTACTTGCTTCACCAGCGCAGTTCTCAGCAAGAGCACAGACCACGTTCTTCATTATACTCAGGGCCCTAGTAAGGACACTTGGACCGGAGAAGAGAAACTTACCTGCAGGCTGCGAGAGAGGCATGCTGGTACTTGCAGTTCGCCAATGTGTCTGCAGTACCGTTTGGAACTCTAAACTCTGCCCACCTGGACAGCTATTAATGGCGGAACGACCAGCAGCACACCTGTGGGTTTCCTGGCGTGAGGACTTTGTTGGAGCAGGCATCTGATGAAGGCACAGACCGAAACGCTTAATGCCATTGCTCCTGTGAATAAATGATCCTTCCTGCATTCCCCGCTGTGTCTCTCCTATTCTTTGTATTCTAGAATCTTTTGTGGCAATTTTCGCGCGCAAGTCCTGGGCGCGCTGGAGTGGACCCACCTCGTTGAAGAGGTCAGTGCATCAAGGACAGCTTCGGCATTTTCTTTCACGTCCAAGGTATTGGATCCGCACTGACCCACCGCACCCACCTTCAGCAATCGGGCTGTTGCTATTTGCATTCCGTGACTGCACGGAGGAGACGGGATGATTCTATCGTCGTTTCAAGGTCCGGCTGATAGTGGACTCGAGAGGTGGAGGCGTCTGGGGACCCAGGAGGGTTACTTGCTTCACCAGCGCAGTTCTCAGCAAAAGCACAGACCACGTTCTTCATTATACTCAGGGCCCTAGTAAGGACACTTGGACCGGAGAAGAGAAACTTACCTGCAGGCCGCGAGAGAGGCATGCTGGTACTTACAGTTCGCCAATGTGTCTGCAGTACTGTTTGGAACTCTAAACTCCGCCCACCTGGACAGCTATTAATGGCGGAACGACCGGCAGCACACCTGTGGGTTTCCTGGCGTGAGGACTTCGTTGGAGCAGGCATCTGATGAAGGCACAGACCGAGACGCGTAATGCCATTGCTCCTGTGAATAAATGATCCTTCCTGCATTCCCCGCTGTGTCTCTCCGATTCTTTGTATTCTAGAATCTTTTGTGGCAATTTTCGCGCGCAAGTCCTGGGCGCGCTGGAGTGGACCCGCCTCGTTGAAGAGGTCAGTGCATCAAGGACAGCTTCGGCATTTTCTTTCACGTCCAAGGTATTGGATCCGCACTGACCCACCGCACCCACCTTCAGCAATCGGGCTGTTGCTATTTGCATTCCGTGACTGCACGGAGGAGACGGGATGATTCTATCGTCGTTTCAAGGTCCGGCTGATAGTGGACTCGTGAGGTGGAGGCGTCTGGGGACCCAGGAGGGTTACTTGCTTCACCAGCGCAGTTCTCAGCAAGAGCACAGACCACGTTCTTCATTATACTCAGGGCCCTAGTAAGGACACTTGGACCGGAGAAGAGAAACTTACCTGCAGGCCGCGAGAGAGGCATGCTGGTACTTGCAGTTCGCCAATGTGTCTGCAGTACCGTTTGGAACTCTAAACTCCGCCCACCTGGACAGCTATTAATGGCGGAATGACCGGCAGCACACCTGTGGGTTTCCTGGCGTGAGGACTTCGTTGGAGCAGGCATCTGATGAAGGCACAGACCGAAACGCGTAATGCCATTGCTCCTGTGAATAAATGATCCTTCCTGTATTCCCCGCTGTGTCTCTCCGATTCTTTGTATTCTAGAATCTTTTGTGGCAATTTTCGCGCGCAAGTCCTGGGCGTGCTGGAGTGGACCCGCCTCGTTGAAGAGGTCAGTGCATCAAGGACAGCTTCGGCATTTTCTTTCACATCCAAGGTATTGGATCCGCACTGACCCACCGCACCCACCTTCAGCAATCGGGCTGTTGCTATTTGCATTCCGTGACTGCACGGAGGAGATGGGATGATTCTATCGTCGTTTCAAGGTCCGGCTGATAGTGGACTCGTGAGGTGGAGGCGTCTGGGGACCCAGGAGGGTTACTTGCTTCACCAGCGCAGTTCTCAGCAAGAGCACAGACCACGTTCTTCATTATACTCAGGGCCCTAGTAAGGACACTTGGACCGGAGAAGAGAAACTTACCTGCAGGCCGCGAGAGAGGCATGCTGGTACTTGCAGTTCGCAAATGTGTCTGCAGTACCGTTTGGAACTCTAAACTCCGCCCACCTGGACAGCTATTAATGGCGGAACGACCGGCAGCACACCTGTGGGTTTCCTGGCGTGAGGACTTCGTTGGAGCAGGCATCTGATGAAGGCACAGACCGAAACGCGTAATGCCATTGCTCCTGTGAATAAATGATCCTTCCTGCATTCCCCGCTGTGTCTCTCCGATTCTTTGTATTCTAGAATCTTTTGTGGCAATTTTCGCGCGCAAGTCCTGGGCGCGCTGGAGTGGACCCGCCTCGTTGAAGAGGTCAGTGCATCAAGGACAGCTTCGGCATTTTCTTTCACGTCCAAGGTATTGGATCCGCACTGACCCACCGCACCCACCTTCAGCAATCGGGCTGTTGCTATTTGCATTCCGTGACTGCACGGAGGAGACGGGATGATTCTATCGTCGTTTCAAGGTCCGGCTGATAGTGGACTCGTGAGGTGGAGGCGTCTGGGGACCCAGGAGAGTTACTTGCTTCACCAGCGCAGTTCTCAGCAAGAGCACAGACCACATTCTTCATTATACTCAGGGCCCTAGTAAGGACACTTGGACCGGAGAAGAGAAACTTACCTGCAGGCCGCGAGAGAGGCATGCTGGTACTTGCAGTTCGCCAATGTGTCTGCAGTACCGTTTGGAACTCTAAACTCCGCCCACCTGGACAGCTATTAATGGCGGAACGACCGGCAGCACACCTGTGGGTTTCCTGGCGTGAGGACTTCGTTGGAGCAGGCATCTGATGAAGGCACAGACCGAAACGCGTAATGCCATTGCTCCTGTGAATAAATGATCCTTCCTGCATTCCCCGCTGTGTCTTTCCGATTCTTTGTATTCTAGAATCTTTTGTGGCAATTTTCGCGCGCAAGTCCTGGGCGCGCTGGAGTGGACCCACCTCGTTGAAGAGGTCAGTGCATCAAGGACAGCTTCGGCATTTTCTTTCACGTCCAAGGTATTGGATCCGCACTGACCCACCGCACCCACCTTCAGCAATCGGGCTGTTGCTATTTGCATTCCGTGACTGCACGGAGGAGACGGGATGATTCTATCGTCGTTTCAAGGTCCGGCTGATAGTGGACTCGTGAGGTGGAGGCGTCTGGGGACCCAGGAGGGTTACTTGCTTCACCAGCGCAGTTCTCAGCAAGAGCACAGACCACGTTCTTCATTATACTCAGGGCCCTAGTAAGGACACTTGGACCGGAGAAGAGAAACTTACCTGCAGGCCGCGAGAGAGGCATGCTGGTACTTGCAGTTCGCCAATGTGTCTGCAGTACCGTTTGGAACTCTAAACTCCGCCCACCTGGACAGCTATTAATGGCGGAACGACCGTCAGCACACCTGTGGGTTTCCTGGCGTGAGGACTTCGTTGGAGCAGGCATCTGATGAAGGCACAGACCGAAACGCGTAATGCCATTGCTCCTGTGAATAAATGATCCTTCCTGCATTCCCCGCTGTGTCTCTCCGATTCTTTGTATTCTAGAATCTTTTGTGGCATATATATATATATATATATATATATATATATATATATATATATATATATATATGAAAACCGCCAAACGGTGCTCGCGCACCGTATTCGCCTTACCCCTTCCTCTAATCGGCGGCGGTCCACAGCGAGGGGGCGAGCCTCTCAACATCCGAAACAACACTGCCACAAGTGAATGAACAGCTGCTGTGGACACAGTTTCCTTGTTCAAGTGGTATTTTATTGCAATTCAGCAACCAGCTCAACGCGTTTCGGGAAAACAATCCCTTGCTCACGAGTAATGTGTGGCTTGCCTCCTTGATATTTAAATAAACATGTGATCATTTCATACATAACAAGTGAAAACAGACTTTGCTGTGAGTTGATTCACTCTTTCAAAATCAAAGTGACGTTCTAGACGTTAGTGTCAGAAAGAATATGTGACAAATAAATCATAACTTTGAGCGCAGGTGCACCTAAATAAACAAATATAAGGCAGACAATTTAAAAATAAAAAAATGAATCTTCTTTCGTGTGGTGTGGTCCGTACCTGGGCAGTCCCGTTGGAAGCAGTGACGGGCCAGGATTTCTCGTTCTTCATATATATATATATATATTACCTACTGGCGGTCGCCACTAGGTAGTTATAGTTAGAACCTAGTTTCCATAGGAAAAGCATTTTTTGATGTGCTTATAACTTTGACGTTGTTTGTCGAATCTTTACGAACTTTTCTAAAAAGTTCCTCTTTTTAGGTGAGCTCCTATCCTGAAAGTTTGGGGGTTATTCGTGAAGGGGGGTCTGAGAAAAAAGGGGGGTCCCAAAACGTGTTTTCTCCATGCAATTTCCATAGGAAACTTTAGACAAGGCTACAGGTCAAACTGCCAAATTTGGCAGGGAGAAAGGTCTTGGTCCAGAAAGCACGCTTTTATTTAAATGGGGTAAGTCCGTTCAGTAGTTTTAGAGAAATATCAAAATTTACAGATATCGATATTTGAGAATTCTGACATCTGATTGGCTGTGGCGTTACAAGCAAGAGCGTGCGGCTCATTGGTTGCGAACTGTTGAAACTAGGAAGTGTTGGCAGCCATTTTGTGACTGACTTGAAAGGCGTAGGGTGAAACAAAAGAGAAAAATTGTATAAGAGGGTATAGTAGGAACACTGTGGTCTTAGTTTAAGCAGTCTGTACGATGCAGAGGCAGGGAGTTTGAATGTTGTGTAGGCCGTGGAAATCACGTCCGCAGAACAACGGTGCGCGGTATTGCGGCAAGGTTGCATAGGCTCTGGAAATCCCGTCTGGAAAATAACAATGCGCCATATTGCAGCCTTCCTTTAATATAATGCGCAGTAATGTTTACTTATAATGCAGTGTTCACTTTTATCACAGACAGTGTCACTTTCTTACACGAAAATTAATATTATGTGGGAGGGCGTGTTCTGTTCGTGTGTCTGGAACAAAATTAACGTTTAATTGGCTGAGGTGTTCCAACAACGAGCTCAATGTTCATTGGCTGCGAACCATTGAAAGTAGAAGTGTTGACAGCCATTTCCTCCCCGTCCGCCGATTAGCAGGGACATCTGATTGGCTGACGTGTTCCAAGCAGGACCTTCCCAAGCTTAATGTTCATTGGCTGCGAACCATTGAAAGTAGAAGTGTTGCCAGCCATTTCCTCCCCGTCCGTGGAGTAGCAGGGACATCTGATTGGCTGACGTGTTCCAAGCAGGACCTTCCCAAGCTTAATGTTCATTGGCTGTGAACCATTGAAAGTAGACGTGTTGTCAGCCATTTCCTCCCCGTCCGCGGAGTAGCAGGGACATCTGATTGGCTGACGTGTTCCAAGCAGGACCCTCCCAAGCTTAATGTTCATTGGCTGTGAACCATTGAAAGTATAAGTGTTGCCAGCCATTTCCTCCCCGTCCGCGGAGTAGCAGGGACATCTGATTGGCTGACGTGTTCCAAGCAGGACCTTCCCAAGCTTAATGTTCATTGGCTGCGAACCATTGAAAGTAGAAGTGTTGCCAGCCATATCCTCCCCGTCCGCGGAGTAGCAGGGACATCTGATTGGCTGACGTGTTCCAAGCAGGACCTTCCCAAGCTTAATGTTCATTGGCTGCGAACCATTGAAAGTACAAGTGTTGCCAGCCATTTCCTCCCCGTCCGCGGAGTAACAGGAACATGTTATTGGTTGACGTGTTCCAAGCAGGACGTTCCCAAGCTTAATGTTCATTGGCTGTAAACCATTGAAAGTAAAAGTGTTGCCAGCCATTCCCTCCCCCTCCGCGGAGCATCAGGGACATCTGATTGGGTAACGTGTTCCAAGCAGGACCTTCACAAGTTTAATGTTCATTGGCTGTAAACCATTGAAAGTAGAAGTGTTGGCAGGTATTCCCTCCCCCTCTGCGGAACACCATGGACATTTTATTGGCTAAACTGTTCCTAGTATAAGTTTGCTCATTATTGGCTGGGAACGGTTCACTGTTGTGAACCTTTTTGTGACGCACTTCAATGGAATACGGGAAAAGAAAGTAGTAGCGGGGAGGGTAGGAACACTATTAACTCTGTGCAGTGGTCACAAGGTGGTGGAGAGGGATTGTGAAGGTAAAAATAGTTTTTTATATATTTTAAGGGCCATTTATATAATTGGCGTGGGGTGTACAAATCACGGCGGGAAAATAACAAAGTGTGTTGCGGTCTTCTTTTTATTAAGTTTGCGGGTGGGATACTTCCCAGGAGCACTGTTTAGTTATAATGTGGTGTTTACTTTTCTAACGGGGAGCTGTGGTTGCACAACAAAAATTTCAGTCTAGGTTTGAAATAGTTTTTATTAAGCAATTACAAAGATACTTTGTTCGGAAACTGAAGCTGTATATATCAAAGGGGTGACAAATAAAAACGCAATTCATAAATTATCCCTTAAGCGTGGGCACACCCTCCCTTTTTTTCTGCTATAGTTTGTAAAAGTGTTGCCCCATATTCTTGATAATATAAGAGGGCATGAGTTACTTTTAGATAAAGTAGAAAAGAAGTGCTACAAGAAACACTCCCACACTACATCATCTCAGGTCACAAGAACAATAACAAGTAAAAAACAGTTAAACACAAATCACTTTATATTACATAGAAATGTACGCTTTATCATTTTTTATAATTTCTATTATTGTAGAATTCGGGAAAGTTTGGTCGTAGTGCTTATATCACGTACTCCTTTAAGAATATATAGGATAGTAGTATAATAATATACACTACTGGTCGTATATATTCTGTAGGGAGAAGGTGAATAGGAACCGCAACAGACAAAAATAGAAATAGTAAAAAAACATTCAGAAATGTAGGGTTTATCAAAGATATCCACTAAGAAAGTATCTATGGAAACGATTTTTTTTTAAACTGCAATTTCCAAAAATACTGTCACTGTAAAAATATCTGATCAAGTAAGTTATAAGGGTTTTACAATATCATAGGGCGGTAGTGGTGGTTTAAAAGTAGCACATCAAATTCTCAAAAGTAGTTTTAATTTTGTTTATCTATCTACAATATGTCAGTATATAGAGATTACGGTGCCCTTCAAGATAACAGAAGCATCCCACTACCACGGATGCCAAGTCAACGGGTATAAAATACCCGTTGCTTCAAATCCTAAACAACGATTGTATCTCGGCACTCTGATATTTAACTGGAAAAATTTATAGTAAAGTCATAGGATTTAACTGAATGGTCCATACTGAAAGTCCTATAAACGTAATTACTCAATCGATATGTTATATCAAAGACAAAACAGCTATTCCAAATCGCTCAAGGAACAATAGAAGAGAACATCAAAGAGTGGATATTTTTCTTATATAATTTAATATTATTAAATCCAATGTAAAATATTTGACAATTGGTAATAACTCCAAGTATAATACACCAAAATTGTCTGAAAAGTCACAAAAGAAACCCTATATGTAAAATTCACATTGTGTACATAAATTGAAGATTGGTTAAGCACTACATATAAGAGCAATATTAACAGCCAAACTGGAGGTCCTAGTCCTAGGGCCTTCCAGGTAGTGTAGGTTGATAAACAGCCGATGACAGCCGACACGTGTTTCGTTACATATGCGTAACTTTTTCAAGGCTTGCTCTCTGTTATTTTTGTAGATGTTTGTAGTAAGGAGAAATTTCCGATTATCCTTAGCACAATCTGTAGTTTTATAAAATCAGTTCTGATCCATAGAATGAAAAGAGGTTGCCCCGTTCGGATCCCCCGTCCGGCCGTTCCCGCATACACGACAGGATTGCCTCGTACTTCGGACCACATCAGCATTGCTAAAAAGGACCTATCAAAGCCCTTTTCTTTGCTACGTGAAATCCGCACCCTTCGTAAATATTCAGGATGCCACTTACATGAGTAATCAACGGAAATCTAGCGTGTCTTCGTGAAAAGAGGGTTTTTCGTATATATTATCTGGGAGTCACTTACAGACGGATGGGAATCCGAACGGGGCAACCTCTCTTCATTCTATGGATCAGAACTGATTTTATAAAACTACAGATTGTGCTAAGGATAATCGGAAATTTCTCCTTACTACAAACATCTACAAAAATAACAGAGAGCAAGCCTTGAAAAAGTTACGCATATGTAACAAAACACGTGTCGGCTGTCATCGGCTGTTTATCAACCTTCACTACCTGGAAGGCCCTAGGACTAGGACCTCCAGTTTGGCTGTTAATATTGCTCTTATATGTAGTGCTTAACCAATCTTCAATTTATGTACACAATGTGAATTTTACATATATGGTTTCTTTGTGACTTTTCAGACAATTTTGGTGTATTATACTTGGAGTTATTATCAATTGTCAAATATTTTACATTGGATTTAATAATATTAAATTATATAAGAAAAATATCCACTCTTTGATGTTCTCTTCTATTGTTCCTTGAGCGATTTGGAATAGCTGTTTTGTCTTCGATATAACATATCGATTGAGTAATTACGTTTATAGGACTTTCAGTATGGACCATTCAGTTAAATCCTATGACTTTACTATACATTTTTCCAGTTAAATATCAGAGTGCCGAGATACAATCGTTGTTTAAGTTATAAGGGTTAGTAAACTGTATTTCAGATGGTTTACTCCTGGCGGCGAGAAATCTCCAATTCCTGTTGTGTGGAAATATCACACTCTTACAATATACACAGTGTCACTGATGGCACACAAAAAGGAAAATGAAAATGAAGTCATCAATAGAAAACAAGATCAATAACGAAATACTTTCCAGCGATGAGTATGTTGAGAGCTTCTTTTCTCCGGGACTTCGAAATCTTTCATCTTCGCGCCAACGGGTCATAAAGTGCTCTGAGATCACAATGACTGTTAATATTATAATATACATATTCCCAAGAAAGAAACAGAGTAAGAACGAGAAGGTGCTGACGTTAAATATAAATCTTTAGTCTTCGCGTCGACGGGTCATAAACTCCACTGAGGTCAGTATTAATGTTCATATTACAATATACATACTCACACTATATGATCTCAAGGGAGAAATAGACTAAAAACCAGAAGCTGCTGACGTTACATATAAATCTTTAGTCTTCGCACGAACGGGTCACAAACTCCTCTGAGATCATAATGTGTGGTTATTATAATATACATACTCACACTATATGATGTCAAGGGGAAATAGACTACAAACTAGAAGCTGCTGACGTTACATATATATCTTTAGTCTTCGCGCCGACGGGTCACCAACACTTCTGAGGTCAAGTACAGTGTCAATATTATAATATACAAAGTCACACTATATGAGCTCAAAGAAGCCAGAACAGGAACAATGTTTGCTGTATTCTGTCTGTTTCTGAAAACAAGCTGCTGACGTTACATATAAATGGCAAAAACAACCAATAACACTTTTTTCTAAATACAAGTGTTTAAAGATTGACAAATAGCTACGTATTATAAATATCTAGTATTGCATAACCAAACAACTTACAAATCAGGATTATGTTTTGTGGCCGCAAAAGAAGAATCCGACTGTAGAAAAGAGCACCTGCATCACTGAATGGAGACGTGTCAATAACTCGCAAAAACAAAACTAATCGATCAACGGGTGTGGTTTATATACTTTTTGGTTATTCAGTAGTCTATGGAAGGAAGATGCGGCTCCGCCCATTTAGATGTCACATTTTACAATTGACACGTGCTCACTTTTTAACTGTTTCACTTGTGCACGTGTTGGGAAAAGTTACAAAATGTGAAGCGGAAAAAGTTTCGATTTCGAAGCTAACACGTATAAGTTCCTTAATATGTACATACGTTGGAGAGCTTAAAAACTGTTACCCAGAAAACCGTGTCATTTCCATTCTCATGAGTAAATACATTTATTGATTGCCGTAATTCTAAATAGAAAACATTAAAAAAAGATCTATCAGAATAGAAGAAAAAAAAACGTGATAATATTTCTCATCACTATGGTTTTAAATAACAAAAATGCGAGCATTTGTAAAGCGTACAGCTAACCCTGGAAAGGTGTGCCGGCGCTCGGGGGCGTCGGAAAGATTAAGCAAGGTGTTGCCCACAGTGACATAGTGGTGGGCTAACGTGCCGCTGGAGCAGGGAATCGAACTATGAACGCTGTTGTTCGAAGTCAGGTATCATAGCTGCTCCGTCACACTTTTTCCACACTTATATGTTAATTAGTGCTAATTAAGTTTTAAACATTGTTAAATTATAACTTATAACAGACTACTGTTACAGTTAGTTTTTCACTGCAAAAAGTATGCACGTGTTTTTTAAATTTAGTTAAAAACAATATAGGTTTTAGGGACATTGTAGTTAGAAATTAGCATTTAAAAAACCTTTGAAATTCACTGAAAAAACTATAGATTTCAGGGACGTTATAGTTAGAAATTAGCATTTAAAAAACCATTGAAATTCACTGAAAAAAACATAGGTTTTACAGACGTTATAGTTAGAAATTAGCATTTAAAAAACCTTTGAAATTCACTGAAAAAACCATAGGTTTCAGGGGCGTTATAGTTAGCTGGACATTTCACTCGTACAAAACCATAGAAATTCCACTGTTATAGTTAGTTCAGCTAACTATAACTCGCGCCCCGGCAATGCACTGCTCATGACGTCACATATTACATCATTCATGTCATGGTCAGTGACATCACTGATGACATCACTGATGACATCTGAAATGACATCACTGATGACATCACTGATGACATCAACCATGTGAAAATCTGATGCACCTCCTCACAGTCTAATATAACCTTTAATACACCCACTGTAAAATACAGACTACCATTTTCGAAACCATCGAGACACGAATACCAGTTACTACATACGCACTCTTTCATTCCTAGGTCTACAGACACATCCACTCATTCACCCATACATTCACTTATACATGCAGTTACTCATCAATACAACACTATGATATGCACTCATACACCTATTCAGACACTCACACACCGCCACTCATCCATGGAGTTACTCACACACCTAGTCAGTCATGCAAAGAATCAATCACACTCCCATTTACTCACCTATACAGTTATACACACACCACCTCCCTAATTCATACAGATATACTAACGCATAATTACTCTCTTATATAATCACTGATACAAGTACACACTCATACATACAGCCACTCTCACAATCACTCACTCTCACATATACTCATTTATATACAGCATCACTCACATATACTGCCTTTTACATATGTAGTTACTCACACATGTACCACTGAGACATCCATTCACTCACCAACACACCCATACACACACTCACCCACCCATACAGCTGTTTCCACATACACTCTTGAACCCATACACCCAGTGAATCAACCACTCACACATCAATGCACAGAGTCACACACCTCGAACCCACCCACACACACACTCAGTCTCTCATACAAATACTCAGGCAAACAATCAATAACCCATATAAACACTCATGTAGCTACTGACCAACCCATGTAGCAGCTTACACAACAACAGACAGACTGATACACACATTCACACAGTTTAGTCACTAACCCATGCATTCAGTAAGACACGTTTAATCACTCACTTATACAATCACTCACACACCTGTAAAATCCCCCATCCAGACACTTATACACCCACTCATTCTTCAATACACCTAAGAATATATGTAAAACATATTTAAAAATTACAGAAACACACAGTCACTGGATGATGTCATCAGTGATGTCATTTCAGATGTCATCAATGATGTCACTGACCATGCCATGAAGGATGTAATATGTGACGTCATGAGCAGTCCATTGCGGGGTCACGAGTTATAGTTAGCTGAACTAACTATAACAGTGGAATTTCTATGGTTTTGTACGAGTGAAATGTACAGCTAACTATAACGCCCCTGAAACCTATGGTTTTTTCAGTGAATTTCAAAGGTTTTTTAAATGCTAATTTCTAACTATAATGTCTGTAAAACCTATGGTTTTTTCAGTGAATATATATATATATATATCAAAACCGCAAAAGAGTTGCCCCTTGAGGAAGAGCCACAATAGGTAGGTAAATCACTTCTTTATTGTTCACGAAGGCTGCACACAGAGGATACGAGATGTCATCAAAAATGAAGCGCCAAACTGCCATACGCGTTTCGAGTTGCTGAGACTCTTCTTCAGTGGCAACGGCTACAATGTATCACAAGACCAGTTGAGTGCAACTTCTTTTAAATTAGCTCTCACCGCCCCAGTGGGCGTGGCCACTTCGCAGGCCTTCTGGTCTATGTAGTTGCACTCAATATCCTCAAGTGAGTCCGTCTTGTGATGCATATTCAAGTAAAATTAAACCACAGTGGGGTGATGTGCACCTTCGAATCATTCTGCTGCATACTCAATCCTTCGTGAGAAACACTACCTCCCTCGTTGGCAATGTCAAATGGCTTCGCCTTAGGAACACTGCACTCGCAGCGGGGCTCTTCCGCGACCGAGGCAGGCCGCTAAACATCAAAACCGCAAAATAGTTGCCCCTTGAGGAAGAGCCACAATAGGTAGGTAAATCACTTCTTTATTGTTCATGAAGGCTGCACACAGAGGATACGAGATGTCATCAAAAATGAAGCGCCAAACTGCCAGACGCGTTTCAAGTTGCTGAGACTCTTCTTCAGTGGCAACGGCTACAATGTATCACAAGACCAGTCCAGTGCAACTTCTTTTAAATTAGCTCCCACCGCCCCAGTGGGCGTGGCCTCTTCGCAGGCCTTCTGGTCTATGTAGTTGCACTCAATATCCTCAAGTGAGTCCGTCTTGTGATGCATATTCAAGTAAAATTAAACCACAGTGGGGTGATGTGCACATTCGAATCATTCTGCTGCATACTCAATCTTTTGCGGTTTTGATGTTTAGCGGCCTGCCTCGGTCGCGGGAGAGCCCTGCTGCGAGTGCAGCGTTCCCAAGGCGAAGCCATTTGACGTTGCCGACGAGGGAGGTAGTGTTTCTCACGAAGGATTGAGTATGCAGCAGAATGATTCGAAGGTGCACATCATCCCACTGTGGTTTAATTTTACTTGAATATGCATCACAAGACGGACTCACTTGAGGATATTGAGTGCAACTACATAGATCAGAAGGCCTGCAAAGTAGCCACGCCCACTGGGGCGGTGGGAGCTAATTTAAAAGAAGTTGCACTGGACTGGTCTTGTGATACATTGTAGCCGTTGCCACTGAAGAAGAGTCTCAGCAACTCAAAATGCGTCTGGCAGTTTGGCGCTTCATTTTTGATGACATCTCGTATCCTCTGTGTGCAGCCTTCGTGAACAATAAGGAAGTGATTTACCTACCTATTGTGGCTCTTCCTCAAGGGGCAACTCTTTTGCGGTTTTGAGATATATATATATATATATTATCTACTGGCGGTCGCCAGTAGATAGTTATAGTTAGGACCTATTTTCCATAGGAAATTCACAACATTCTATTTCCAATAACTTTGGCGCCGGTTGACGAATCTTCGCGAAATTTTCAAAACTTATGGCCCGCTCCGGTCCGCTCCTATCCTGAAAGTTTTGGGGTGATTCGGCAAGTGGGGGCCGAGAAAAAGGGGGTCCCAAAACGTGTTTTCCCCATGCAATTTTCCATAGGAAACTTTAGACACGGCTACAGCCCGAACTGCTGAACGGAATTACACCAAATTTGGCAAAGAGGTAGTTCTTGGTTCAGAAAGAACCCTTTTGTTAAATGGTGTAAATCCGTTCAGTAGTTGCTGAGAAAATCAAAAGTAAAATTACATATATATCTGGGCGGAGCCTAACCACACATGTCATCGTGAGATCTGATTGGCTGTCAGCACTTCATCCTGGAATTGCTGGCAGCCATCTTGGGACGAATATAAATGATAGTACCCCATTGAAATGCATTGTAGTGAATCAAAGATTTTGAGGGTTACCAAAAGGAGAACTATAAAGGGTGATAACAGACTTTAGTTACATTAGATTTCATTTGTTGATGGTACCATACTAATTTCAGGAATTGTGGTGTGTTCTAAGGTGATTTTACCCTGTGAAAAACCTTCTGCTGGGATATCATGAATCATGTTTGAGAGAAAACTATTTTCACATGCTTGTCCCATAGAGTTTTGGAAGGTGCTCCAGAAGCTAAAATGAGAGCATATTTTCTGTAAATTCACATTATCTTTCTCAGTCATGTGAGAAGGAAGTCTGACATTCTCAGTAAAACATGTACATCCAACAAGGGCAGAGACTGTCAGTTGATTCCTTTGTGTTCTACTGCAGCTTCCCAGAGTGTTCTAAAGAACAACTAGAGTGCTAACAGCCTTACTTGTGACAAAAGTATGGCACACCTGAAGCCATCTTGATTGGAATAAACTGGTAACACTTAAAACATTTAATTTAAAATGGAACAAAATGATGGGGTTCATTTTGTCATAGAAATTATGGTTAGTGCTATAGAAAGAAAAATTAGGACATGTTTCAAGTGTGATCTCAAATATCTTCCTGTTATATTTCAACAGGAGCAGCCTGCCAGTTTATGCCTTTGCGTTCTACTGCAGCTTCCCAGAGTGTTCTAAAGAACAACTAGAGCGCTAACAGCCTTACTTATGACAAAAGTATGGCACACCTGAAGCCATCTTGATTGGAATAAACCGTTAATACTTAAAACATGTAATTTAAAAAGGAACAAAATGAGGGGTTCTTTTTGAAATAGAAATTATGGTTAGTGCTGCAGAAAGAAAAATGAGGGCATGTTTTAAGTGAGATCTCAAATCCTCTTCTATTTCATTAGAAAATTCTGACATGCAGACTGAAACAATCACTTTCAATACCAGCAGCAGACTTCCAGTTAACTCCCTGGTGAGCAGTAGCTTTACTACAGTGATCTAATGAGCAACTAGAGTGCTAACATTCTGAATTTATGGCAAATGTGAGACACATCTGAATGCCTTCTTGATGGAATCAAAGTAAAAAACTGAAATCATTTCCTACTGAGGAGACTGCAGTAAATGAGGAACTTAGGACACTTCATAACAAAGAAGTCTTCCAAGATGGCCACCAGAGAAAAAAGAGCCCAAATGTAGCACAAATATTTCCCAGATGTAGCCCACATATAGCCCAATGACAAAAGTGTGCAAAACACTTTTTATTTTTAGTTTTTTTGCAGTTTTATGTAGTGCAGACTGGTCAGGTATTGGAGCGTTGCATCTTAAAACATGACCCCCCTACACTACAAAAACACCACTGCACTACCCTAAACCCTAAAACACTACCCCCAGCACGACCCCCTACACTACACAAACACCACTGCACTACCCTAAACCCTAAAACACTACCCCCAGCACGATCCCCTACACTACCCAAACACCACTGCACTAACATAAATCCTAAAACAATACCCCCAGCAAGACCCCCTACACTATCCAAACACCACTGCACTACCCTAAAACATGACCCCCTACACAAACACCACTGCACTACCCTAAACCCTAAAACACTACCCCCAGCACGACCCCCTACACTGCCCGAACACCACTGCACTGCCTTAAACCTTGAAACACCAGCCCCTGCACGACCCCCTACACTGTTCGAACACCACTGCACTGCCCTAAACCCTGAAACACCACCCCCAGCATGACCCCCTACACTGCCCGAACACCACTGCACTGCCCTAAACCCTGAAACACCACCCCCTTCAAGACCCCCTACACTGCCCAAACACCACCACACTGCCCTAAACCCTGAAACACCACCCCCAGCACGACCCCCTACACTGCCCAAACACCACTGCACTGCCCTAAACCCTGAAACACTACCCCCAGCAAGACCCCCTACACTGCCCGAACACCACTGCACTAAACCCTGAAACACCAACCCCAGCTCGACCTCCTACACTGCCCGAACACCACTGCACTGGCCTAAACCCTGAAACACCACCCCCAGCACGACCCCCTACACTGCCCGAACACCACTGCACTGCCCTAAACCCTGAAACACCAGCCCCAGCACGACCACCTACACTGCCCGAACACCACTGCATTGCCCTAAACCCTGAAACACCAGCCCCAGCACAACCCCCTACACTGCCCGAACACCACTGCACTGCCCTAAACCCTGAAACACCACCCCGTGCACGACCCCCTACACTGCCCGAACACCACTGCACTTCCCTAAACCCTGAAACACCACCCCCAGCACGACACCCTACACTGCCCGAACACCACTGCACTGCCCTAAACCCTGAAACACCACCCCCTGCACGACCCCCTACACTGCCGGAACACTACTGCA
Source organism: Calotriton arnoldi (assembly GCA_963921515.1). Classification (NCBI taxonomy): domain Eukaryota; kingdom Metazoa; phylum Chordata; class Amphibia; order Caudata; family Salamandridae; genus Calotriton; species Calotriton arnoldi. The sequence goes on from CAWUFW010017936.1 coordinate 144,433, forward strand.
CTGCCCTAAACCCTGAAACACCATCCACAGCATGACCCCCTACACTGCACGAACACCACTGCACTGCCCTAAACCCTGAAACACTACCCCCAGCAAGACCCCCTACACTGCCCGAACACCACTGCACTGCCCTAAACCCTGAAACATCACCCCCAGCAAGACCCCCAACACTGCCCGAACACAACTGCCCTAAACCCTGAAACATCACCCCCAGCAAGACCCCCTACACTGCCCGAACACCACTGCACTAAACCCTGAAACACCAACCCCAGCTCGACCTCCTACACTGCCCGAACACCACTGCACTGCCCTAAACCCTTAAACACCACCCCCAGCACGACCCCCTACACTGCCCGAACACCACTGCACTGCCCTAAACGCTGAAACACCACCCCCAGCAAGACCCCCTACACTGGCCGAACACCACTGCACTGCCCTAAACCCTGAAACACCAGCCCCAGCACGACCCCCTACATTGCCCGAACACCACTGCACTGCCCTAAACCCTGAAACAACACCCCCTGCACGACCCACTACACTGCCCGAACACCACTGCACTGCCCTAAACCCTGAAACACCACCCCCATCCCGACCCCTACACTGCCCGAACACCATTGCACTGCCCTAAACCCTGAAACACCACCCCCTGCACGACCCCCTGCACTGCCCGAACACTACTGCACTGCCCTAAACCCTGAAACACCACCCCCAGCATGACCCCTACACTGCACGAACACCACTGCACTGCCCTAAACCCTGAAGCACTACCCCCAGCAAGACCCCCTACACTCCCCGAACACCACTGCACTGCCCTAAACCCTGAAACATCACCCCCAGCAAGACCCCCTACACTGCCCGAACACCACTGCCCTAAACCCTGAAACACCACCCCCAGCAAGACCCCCTACACTGCCCGAACAACACTGCACTGCCCAAAACCCTGAAACACCACCCCCAGCACGACCCCCTACACTGCCCAAACACCACTGCTCTGCCCAAAACCCTGAAACACCAGCCCCAGCATGACCCCTTACACTGCCCGAACACCACTGCACTGCCCTAAACCCTGAAACACTCCCCCAGCACGACCCCCTACACTGCCCGAACACCACTGCACTGCCCTAAACCCTGAAACACCACCCCCAGCACGACCACCTACACTGCCTGAAAACCACTGCACTGCCCTAAACCCTGAAACACCAGCCCCAGCAAGACCCCCTACACTGCGCGAACACCACTGCACTGCCCTAAACCCTGAAACACCACCCCCTGCATGACCCCCTACACTGCCCCAACACCACTGCACTGCCCTAAACCCTGAAACACCACCCCCTACACTGCCCGAACACCACTGCACTGCCCTAAACCCTGAAACACCACCCCCAGCACGACCCCCTACACTGCCCGAACACCACTGCACTGCCCTAAACCCTAAAACACCACCCCCAGCATTACCCCCTACACTGCCCAAACACCACTGCACTGCCCTAAACCCTAGAACACTACCCCCAGCACGACCCCCTACACTACCCGAACACCACTGCACTACCCTAAACCCTAAAATACTACCCCCAGCACAACCCCCTACAATACCCGAACACGACTGCACTGCCCTAAACCCTCAAACACTCCCCCAGCACGACCCCCTACACTACTCAAACACCACTACACTACCCTAAATCACTACCCCCAGCACGACCCCCTACACTACCCAAACACCACTGCACTACCCTAAACCCTAAAACACTGCCCCCAGCACGACCCCTACACTACCCGAACACCACTGCACTGCCCTAAACCCTAAAACACTCCCCCAGCATGACCCCCTACACTACCCAAACACCACTGCACTGCCCTAAACCCTAAAACACTCCCCCAGCACGACCCCTACACTACCCAAACACCACTGCACTGCCCTAAACCCTAAAACACTACCCCCCGCATGACCCCCTACACTACCCAAACACCAATGCACTACCCTAATCCCTAAAACACTACCCCCGCATGACCCCCTACACTACCCTAAACCCTAAAACACTACCCCCACACGACTCCCTACACTACCCAAAGACCACTGCACTATCCTAAACCCTAAAACACGACCTCCTACACTACACAAACACCACTGCACTACCCTAAACCCTAAAACACTACCCCCTACACTACACAAACACCACTGCACTACCCTAAACCCTAAAACACTACCCCCAGCAGTACCCCTACACTACCCAAACACTACTGCACTAACCTAAACCCTAAAACACTACCCCCAGCAGTACCCCCTACACTACCCAAACACCACTACACTACCCTAAATCACTACCCCCAGCACGACCCCCTACACTACCCAAACACCACTGCACTACCCTAAACCCTAAAACACTACCCCCAGCACGACCCCCTACACTACCCAAACACCACTGCACTACCCTAAACCCTAAAACACTCCCCCAGCACGACTCCCTACACTACCCAAACACCACTGCACTACCCTAAACCCTAAATCTACCCCCAGCATGACCCCCTACACTACACAAATACCACTGCACTACCCTAAACCCTAAAACACTACCCCCAGCACGACCCTCTTCACTACCTAAACACAACTGCACAATTTGTTACAGGCGTTGCAACACAGGCCTATGGTGTTTACTGGAAGTACCTAGTGGGCTAGTTGGGCCCCAGGGACCCTCAGGATTCAAGGTGACCTAATCCCCCAACTTAAAACGCACCACGGGGCGTGTTTGCACAGTGGTGAAGGGGGGCGGGGCCTCAGGTGACATGTGCACAAACACGCCCTGTGGTGCGTTTTAAGTTGGGGAATTAATTCCCTTTGAATCCTGAGGGACCCTGGGGGCCAACTAGCCCACCAGGTACCTTCAGTAAGCACAACATAGTTGCGTTGCAGAGAGGTGAAAAAGGTGCGTGGCCTCGGAACGCCTCTCTGCAACTCAGCTCTGTGGTCCTAACTGTAGGTACCTGGGGGTCTAGTTGGGCCCCAGGGACCCTCAGAATTCAAGGGGACTTAATCCCGCAACTTAAAACGCGCCACGGGGTGCGTTTGCACACATGTCACCTCAGGCCCCCTCCCTTCACCACTGTGCAAATGCGCCCTGTAGCGCGTTTTAAGAGGTAGTTTTAATCCCCTGCCCTATTATGTACTAGGGACTTGCAGAGGAGGTCATGCTAATCACAGGGGTACCCCAACGCATAGTGTTCCCTAGTGTATGTAGGTGTTTTCACTGTATTCTAAGTGTCTTTTAGCATAGCACTGGCTCTGGTTAGTCAGAGTCAGTTACCACCAGTACCCGTCTGAAAAAGTTGTGGGCACAGGATGATTTTGCAACAAGGCCTCTTTCTGCTCCTCTGTTGGTTCTTTCTGCACATCTTTTGCTTCTTTCTGTGTGTTTTTTCTTCTTTCTTCACATGTCCTACCTCTGTAGGCATAGTTAGAAACTAGCATTTAAAAAAACCTTTGAAATTCACTTAAAAATCATAGGTTTCAGGCACGTTATAGTTAGAAATTAGCATTTAAAAAACCTTTGAAATTCACTGAAAAACCATAGGTTTCAGACACGTTATAGTTAGAAATTAGCATTTATAAAACCTTTGAAATTCACTGAAAAAACCATAGGTTTTAGGGACAGTTATAGTTAGTTGGACATTTCACTCGTACAAAACCATAGAAATTCCCCGTTATAGTTAGTTCAGCTAACTATAACTTGCGCCCCGCAATGCACTGCTGATGACGTCACATATTACATCACTCATGACATGGTCAGTGACATCACTGATGACATCACTGATGACATCTCAAATGACATCACTGATGACATCATCCATGTGATAATTTCATGCATCTTCTCACACCCTAATATAACTTTTGATACACCCACTCTAAATTACAGACTGCCATTCTCAAAACCATAGACACTCCAACACCAAAAACTACATACCCACTCACTGATTCTTAGGTCTACACACACATCCACTCACTCACCCGTACAGTCACTCATACTTAGTCACTCAGTACAGGACTATCATATGCACTCATACACCTATATAAACACTCACACACCGCCACTCATCCATAGAGGTACTCACACACCTAGTCAGTCATGCAAAAAACTTAATCACACACCCATTTACTCACCTATACAGTTATACACACACCAGCTCACTTACTCATACAAATACTTGCACATTCTTACGCTCTTATACAATCACTGATACAAGTACACACTCATCCATACAGCCACTCTCATAATCACACACTCTCACTTATAGCCATTTATATACTCCAACACACATATATACTGCCTTTCACATATGTAGTTACTCACACATGTACCACTGAGATATACATTCAATCACTAACACACCCATACACACACTCACCCACCCATACAGTCCATCATAGATGCACTCTTGAAACCATGCACCCAGTGAATCACCAACTCACACTTCTATGCACAGAGTCACACACACCCCACCCACACAAACACTCAGGCACCCATACAGATACTCAGACAATCAATCAATAACCCATGTAGACACTCATGTAGCTATTCAGAAAGCCATGCAGCCGCTTACAAACCAACAGACAGACGGATACAGACATTCACACAGTTTAGTCACTAACCCATGCATTCAGTAAGATACATTTAATCACTCACTTGTAGAGTCAGTCACTCACGTACTAAATCATCCATTCAGACACTTATACACCCACTCATTCTTCAATACGCCTTTCCCTATATATATTAAACATATTTAAACTTTACAGAAACACACAGTCACTGGATGATGTCATCAGTGATGTCATCAGTGATGTCATTTGAGATGTCATCAGTGATGTCATCAGTGATGTCACTGACCATGTCATGAGTGATGTAATATGTGACGTCATCAGCAGTGCATTGCGGGCGCGAGTTATAGTTAGCTGAACTAACTATAACGGGGGAATTTCTATGGTTTTGTACGAGTGAAATGTCCAACTAACTATAACTGTCCCTAAAACCTATGTTTTTTCAGTGAATATATATATATATTCCACCGTTATAGTTAGTTCAGCTAACTATAACTCGCGCCCCCGCAATGCACTGCTGATGACATCACATATTACATCATTCATGACATGGTCAGTGACATCACTGATGACATCACTGATGACATCTCAAATGACATCACTGATGACATCACCCAGTGAATGTGGTTTTCTTTAAAATTTAAATATGTATTATAAATATACCAAGCTGTATTGAAGAATGAATGGATGTATAAGTGTCTGGATGGAGGATTTAGTAGGTGTGTGACTGACTGTTTAAGTGAATGATTAAATGTATCTTACTGAATACATGTGTTAGTGTCTAAAGTGTGTGAATGTCTGTATCACTCTGTCTGTTGTTGTGTAAGCTGCTGCATCGGTTGGTCAGTAGCTACATGAATGTCTATATGGGTTATTGATTAGTTGCCTGCGTATTTGTATAGGAGACTGAGTGTGTGTGTGGTTGGGTGGGGGGTGTGTGACTCTGTGCATAGATGTGTGAGTGGTTGATTGACAGGGTGTATGAGTTTAAGAGTGCATGTGGAAACAGTTGTATGGGTGGGTAAGTGTGAGTATGGGCATCTTGGTGAGTGAATTGATGTCTCAGTGCACAAGTCCAGCTAAGTACAAATATAAAAGGCAGTGTATGTGAGAGTTGGTGTATAGAAATGACTATATGTGAGAGTCAGTGATAGTGAGAGTGGCTGTATGTATGAGTGTATACTTGTATTAGTGATTATATAAGAGACTAAGTATGCATTACTATCTGTATGAATAAATGAGGTGGTGTGTGTATAACTCTGTAGTTGAGTAAATGGAACTGTGATTGATTCTTTGCATGAGTGACTAGGATGAGTACATAACTGACTAGGATGAGTGCTGGTGTGTCAATGTCTATATAGGTGTATGAGTGCATTTTATAGTGTTCTATTGATCAGTGACTGCATGTATGACTGATTGTATGGGTGAATGGGTAGATGTGTGTGTAGACCTAGGAATCACTGGGTATCTAGTAACTGGTATTAGTGTGTCAATGGTATCGAAAATGGTAGTCTGTATTTTACAGTGAGTGTATCAAAGGTTATATTAGTGTGTGAGGAGGTGCATCAGATTGTCACATGGATGATGTCATCAGTGATGTCATCAGTGATGTCATTTGAGATGTCATCAGTGATGTCATCAGTGATGTCACTGACCATGTCATGAATTATGTAATATGTGACGTCATCAGCAGTGCATTGCGGGGGCTCGAGTTATAGTTAGCTGAACTAACTATAACAGTGGAATTTCTATGGTTTTGTATGAGTGAAATGTCCAACTGACTATAACGTCCCTGAAACCTATGGTTTTTTCTGTGAATTTCTAAGGTTTTTTAAATGCTAATTTCTAACTATAACGTGCCTGAAACCTATGGTTTTTTCTGTGAATTTCTAAGGTTTTTTAAATGCTAATTTCTAACTATACTGTGCCTGAAACCTATGGTTTTTTCAGTGAATTTCAAAGGTTTTTTTAATGCCAATTTCTACCTATAACGTGCCTGAAACCTATGGTTTTTACAGTGAATTTCAAAGGTTTTTAAATACTAATTTCTATCTATAACGTCCCTGAAACCTAAGGTTTTTCAGTGAATTTCAATGTTTTTTTAATGCTAACTTCTAATTATAATGTTCATTTAACCTATAGTTTTTCCGACACCTAAGAAGGACACAACACCCACTGCCACAACCCTCAGGACCTCCCCCGTACCACCCCTCTCCCTACTGTAATTTTTTTATTTGTTATTTAAACTATATAATGTCTTCTTGTTTTTTAAATATTAAACAACTACATACAGTATGAAAGGGAGCCCAGCCCAGAGCCACATCTGAAGACCAACACATGTCATAGACCCACTGATCAAGCAGCTCCGACACCCAAGAATGCCACAACACCCACCACCACCCCCAGGACACCCCCATCTACCACCGAGGCAGCGTAGAACAAGACAGCAAACTTCCCGAAAACGGCATGCCCCTCAGCCACACAATAGCTGAATATTGGGACAGGTGTGACGAACTATATGTGAAGGAAGCAATTCACCCATGTTTAACAATGCACACAATGCAAAGTGTAGCGGAGATGTGCTGGACACATCTCAGTATGCAGAACACACACCTCTCCATGTGCACAAATACTACTGGTGCTTGTAGTGTTGTGGACAGTGGACCCAACCATGTTACGTCAAACACTAGGGAAGATCTCAGTCATGTAGCTGTGTCATCCCCCCCTGTAAGCATAAGCGTAACCGGAGTGGGCTGGTCCGACGTACGCCACTTCAGCATAGGAGTGTGAATAAATAGGCCGGAGCTCTGGGCGTGGTTCACTTGTGGGAACGCCAAAGTGTCTGCCAGGGTGGCGCCCCTCACCCTGCCACGAGACCGCCGATGTGACCGCCAGCCTCCTCAGCCGATCGCTAGCTTCCGCTACACAGGCCCCCAGCGGCACAGCACCGCGGACTTATGTCTGTACAAACTACTACCTTCGATATACACTGCGGACAGCAAGGCTCACAATTCAGATCGAGTCGCGATTGCAGATGACGCAGTCCAGTAGGCAAGAGACATTGCTCAAGTCAACAACACGTGGCTATGGGCCCTTCCTGACCGCTGCCTCCGGCCTACACTGTGGTCAGTAGGGCTCACAATTCAGATGGAGTCGAGATTGCAGATGACGCAGTCCAGTAGGCAACAGACATTGCTCAAGTCAACAATAGGGGTGGGTGGAATTTGCATAGTCGCGCTACGCAAAGATCCGCAAAACGGTAAAAAATCTCCGCGAGCACGCAAAAGTTCCGCGAACACGCGGAATTGCTTGTTCCGCCCGTTCGCGATGCTTTTTTCCTGTTCGCGAACGCTGTTTGCGTGCTCGGGGAGAAATCTCTTGCAAACACGCATTTTGAAAGCGCGAACAAGCAAAAAATTCCGCGAAGTCGCGGATCGCTGAATTTTTGGCAATTTCGCATTCTCCGCGGAACGCGAAATTACCCAAATTCCGCAAATTCTGCGAGCGGAACGGAATTTTCCGCCCAGGCCTAGTCAACAACACGTGCCTGTGGGCCCTTCCTCACCGCTGCCTCCTGCCTCCACTGTGGTGAGTAGGGCTCACAATTCAGAGCGACTCGCGATTGCAGATGACGCAGTCCAGTAGGCAACAGACATTGCTACCAGTGCGACCAGCCCAGACCACGCATCATCGCTGACTGCGCACACGCTAAGTGCTTCAAGTACCACTAACTCTGTGCAGCTCAAGTCAACATCACGTTGCTGTGGGCCCTTGATGACCACTGCCTCCGACCTACAATGCGGTTTTCAGGGCTAACAATTCAAGATTAGTGCCGATGCAAATTGTGTAAGAGAGTATAATCAGTTAAGAAGACTGTATGCTCCCAATCTGTGCAGCTCAAGTCAACGTCACATGGCTGTGGGCCTTTGCTGACCGCTGCCTACGGCCTACACTGTGGAAGACCGGCGACACGTAGTGCCACTAACCCTGATCAACACAAGCCGATCCCACATGTGGAACTGTGTCCTGAGTCCTGAATGGCAGTGACCCCAAGTCCGTGGCAGCGACCACAGCACCAGACTCCCTTCGATCAGTGAGGCATATTTCCATATGCAAGGCCGGCGACACGTGGTGCCACTGAACCTGAACTACACAGGCCGGTGGGGCCACCAACCTATGCACGTGGCTGTGGGCCCTTGCTCACCGCTACCTCTGGCCTACACTGCGGTCAGCAGGGCTCACAATTCAGATACAGTCGCAATTGCAGATGACGCAGTCCAGCATGCAAGAGACATTGCTCCCAGTGCGGCCCGTCTGCACCAAGCAGCATCACAGGCTCATACATTCTCAATGCGTCTGGTGCCACTAACTGTGCACCGCAACTCAACACCATGTGGCTATGGGCCCTTGCTGACCGCTACCTCTGGCCTACACTGCGGTCATCAGGGCTCACAATTAAAATTAAGTCTTGATTCATTAATTACAGAGTCCAGTAGGCAAGTAACTATCACAGGCCTAAAACCTACATAATATACTATTAGTATCCTTGCTTCAAGAACTTTTTTTATATCAGTTATAGCTTTAGTACAATCACCAAATTCATCTTAAAGTGCAAACGAACACTCATTAGCAGTCTACACTGCGGGCAGCAGAGCTCGCAATTCGAATTTTGGACACGTGGTGCCACTAACCCTGTTCAACACAAGCCGCGACACGTGGTGCCACTAACCCTGTTCAACACAAGCCGGCGACACGTGGTGCCACTAACCCTGTTCAACACAAGCCAATCCCACATGTGGAACTGTGTCCTGAGTCCTGAATGGCAGTGACCCCAAGTCCGTGGCAGCGACCACAGCACCAGACTCCTTCGATCAGTGAGGCATATTTCCATATGCAAGGCCGGCGACACGTGGTGCCACTAACCCTGTTCAACACAAGCCGATCCCACATGTGGAACTGTGTCCTGACTCCTGAATAGCAGTGACCCCAACTTCGTGGCAGCAACCACAGCACCAGACTCCCTTCGATTAGTGAGGCGTATTTGCATATGGAAGGCCAGTGACACGTGGTGCCACTGAACCTGAACTACACAGGCCGGTGGGGCCACCAACCTAGGCACGTGGCTGTGGGCCCTTGCTCACCACTACCTCTAGCCTACACTGCGGTCAGCAGGGCTCACAATTCAGATACAGTCGCGATTGCAGATGACGCAGTCCAGTAGGCAAGAGACATTGCTCCCAGTGCGGCCCGTCTGCACCAAGCAGCATCACAGGCTCATACATTCTCAATGCTTCTGGTGCCACTAACTGTGCACCTCAACTCAACGCCACGTGGCTATGGGCCCTTGCTGACCGCTACCTCTGGCCTACACTGCGGTCATCAGGGCTCACAATTAAAATTAAGTCTTGATTCATGAATTACAGAGTCCAGTAGGCAAGTATCTATCACACGCCTAAAACCTACATAATATCCTTTTAGTATCCTTGCTTCAAGAACTTTTTTTGTATCAGTTATAGCTTTAGTAAAATAACCAAATTCATCTTCAAGTGCAAACGAACACTCATTAGCAGTCTACACTGCGGGCAGCAGAGCTCGCAATTCGAATTTTGGACACGTGGTGCCACTAACCCTGTTCAACACAAGCCGATCCCACATGTGGAACTGTGTCCTGAGTCCTGAATGGCAGTGACCCCAAGTCCGTGGCAGTGACCGCAGCACCAGACACCCTTCGATCAGTGAGGCATATTTCCATATGCAAGGCCGGCGACACGTGGTGCCACTAACCCTGTACAACACAAGGCGCGACACGTGGTGCCACTAACCCTGTTCAATACAAGCCGATCCCACATGTGGAACTGTGTCCTGAGTCCTGAATGGCAGTGACCCAACTTCGTGGCAGCGACCACAGCACCAGACTCCCTTCAGTTTTATTTGGTGTTGTTTTGTTTAAATAAAATGTTTTATATGTAAATCTATACATGAGTAAGATTCTTGTTTATCCAACTGCACAGGGACAATTCCGGGCCCAAGAAGGTTGTTGGGGGTATGTTGGTAATGTGGGAAGAGGGTGCGTTACCTGCTGATGTGGGGAGAGGCAGCGTGAAAGAGGTATCTCTCACAGAAAGAACTCCGGTATGTTTTCAGAAATGCCTCGGACAGATGCCAGCTGACGGACTGAATCACAAAATGGCTTTTTAATGCTTATGTAGTGTGACTTATGAACAGTTCGCAACCAGGCTCGCAGAGGGACAACTGCGGCCCATCTGCTCGACTCACAGACGCAGTACTATGAGCCGTCCGCTCCCAAAGGAACAGCAGTGTAGTAGCTCGCAGAGGTACAGGCACAGCAGCGTACTAGCTCGCAAAGGTAGACAGCTGCGAGCCGACGGACTGGCTTCTAACGGCATAGCTGCAAAGTGGTGATGTTGGGCAGAGGGAGCGTGAAAGGGTTATCTCGCACAGACAAAGTTCCGGTATATTAAATTGCCCCGGGACCTTTCTTTTATATTTTCACTCAATGCAAGAAAGCACGCTTTCTGGACCAAGACCTTTCTCCCTACCAAATTTGGCGTAATTCCGTTCAACATTTTGACCTGTTGCCTTGTCTAAAGTTTCCTATGGGAAATTCATTGAGAAAACACGTTTTCACTCCCCCCACATAGCTACCTGTCGCAGGCGTACTCGCTGTTGTTGTGTAGGTCAGTGGTCTAGTTGTCAACATGTCACGGCCACTCCCTGAGGGCAGGTTTGCACACACACCGCACCCATCCAGCACATGCGTCACAGGCCATGTGACCACACAAATATAATGGATCGACAACGTCACATCCTTTATTGCCGGTGGTGACTGGATGGCGGACGCTCCACGGGTCTCAATCATAAAGAGTCCATGAAAAGTTGCGCAGAGGGTTAGTCGCACCCTGAGCTGTATGGCCGTCAGGGGCCTACTACCACGTGGCGCGGACTTGAGTTGCACAGGGTTAGTGCCACCCAAAGCTGATGTGGCCGTCAGGGTCCTACCACCACGTGGCATGGACTTGAGTTGCACAGGGTTAGTGCCACCCAAAGATCATGTGGCCGTCAGGGGCCTACTACCACGTGGCGCGGACTTGAGTTGCTCAGGGTTAGTGCCACCCGAAGCTGATGTGGCTGTCAGGGGCCTACCACCACGTGGCGAGAACTTGAGTTGCACAGGGTTAGTCGCACCCTAAGTTGTATGGCCGTCAGCAGCCTACCACCACGTCGCGCTGACTTGCGTTGCACAGGGTTAGCGGCACCAAAAGCTGATGTGGTCTCCGCCATTGATGACTCAAGACTCAGCGACATGTGTGGGATCTGCTGGGCCGCAGAGCGGGTCCACATAATGTGCACCAAGCCATGGTGGCGGGACCGGGCCCTGGAGCTTTCACGGGCACGTGGAGTGCCCACTGGTAGACACTCCTGTGGCAGCAGGTAATTATTTGGTCATGGACGCGCAGGGGCGGCAGTGTCTCTCTCGCTCTCTCGCTCTCACTTCCCTCTCTTCACTCTCTCTCTCACTCTCTTCCTTCCTTTCCTTCTATCTCTCTCACTCTCTCTCCCTTCTCCCTTTCTCACTCCCTTTCTTTCCTTCCCTCTTTTTCTCTCTGGCTTTTTTTTTCCTTCTCTCTTTCTCTGTGTCTCACTCCTTTGATATGCGCATTACACACGTCCTTATTTTGTGCTTTATTTTCCAGGCTTTGTCGTCGACATGCATGGACCCGACAGGAGTCTTCCGCCTTGTTGTTTTGTGTTCAGTTTGTTAAATTTAGTTTATCCTCTATATGTACGTAAACAAAAAATAAAGTTTGGGGAAAAAAAAAAAAAATTCAATAAAGTTTTTGGTTGTTACTCTTTTTTGTTCTTATTACTGTTATTTGGTGGTGTCCACCATGGTGTTACATTTTGGGGCAGTTATCGCGGGAATACTGGTGATGTCTGCAGTTTGCACCAGCTTCTGAATAGTGTGTTAGATTTATCTCAACTTTAGTTGCATTAAAGTGCTGATAATGAGATGCAGAGTAGGCGTTCCCGTGCAAAAACACACGAGGTGCACCTTTGCGATTTATTCTAAATACTAAAATCCTGTATTGAATTGCACTGTGGTAGTGGGTGCATTTACAGTGTACACACAAAATCAATGAAGAAATCTCATTGTATTTATATTGATTGGGAATAGTGGGTCAGGTGCTGAATCTTGACGGGATACACTGCCCAGTTCGTTTATTTTTCTGTACACGAAAAACCACATCACAACTTTCACAACGAAAGGCAAAACTGCGATGCGAAACAAATTCGGCGATAAGCCGCGTTAGCACCAGGGATTTTACACCTGCTTTCTGCTGGTGTTAAGCAGGACGACTACCTGCAGCATGAAAGGGAACACAGCCAAGAGCCACACCGGAACACCCACAGGTGCCATAGAGTCAATGAGCATGATACACGGATATCCATGAGGGCCACAACACTCATCGCAACAACCCCAGGACAGCCAACGCCCCCCGAACCCGCATCTGAGCAAGTGTGTCCGTGTGGTCATTGTGTTAGCATGATGGGCACGGGCCCTGCAACATCACAGTGTGCTGTCTTCAGCGGACGTTACCATGTCACCTCAGCATTGGCAGTGAGCCTGGACATGTAGCTACGCACGCATCCTCCTGCATGCACAAGCAGCGTGTGCTGGTCCGGCGTACACAGGTCAGCGCAGAGGTGTGCCTATCCGGCAAGGGGAACGGGGTGTCTCGGACATGTCCGTGTGCAAGAAGTGCGGTAAGTGTGTCTCTGTGTTCTGGTGTGGCCGCCACAAGGGCCGCACCAGTCGATGTTGTAAAGTGGCATGCACCACCTCCAAACAGCAGTGTCACAGTGTGATTGGAATGCCGTAGGACATGCGCGAATAGGCATTAGAATGGTGTGCCATAGGAGTGCACGGGATACAACAGCGTAGCGCACAAAAGTGTGGGGGCTCGTGGGAGGGAGGAGCAGCTGTTTGGCAATGTAACACACAGTGAACCCGCCCATGTGCCACGTGCTGGGCATCTCATCCATGATGACCAGGGTCGCAGACATCCCACAACACCCACGACCGGCCTTTGTACACATCCTGTATGAATGCAGCTGGAGAAGTTACTGTAGGGATGAAAGGTTCTTTGTCTGAGCTATCTTGTGCTAACACATCTGCTGCTCCGAGAAGGATCTTGCAAGTGGTCAGCACCCCCTGACAGATACGATAATATTTGCATCCGTCTCCCACACTACGCACTGCCCGATTTGAGAACAACGAGTACACATCCCACACTCAAAAGTCCTTCGTCGTAGTTAGCGTGCGTGAAATGGCCTTCACACGTACTCCCACCACACCCCTGCCCTGCACCCATTGCACACAGCCCCGGATCATTGCACCAAGCTGTGCCATTTCATCCACAAGACTGGCACACGGCAAGCCAGTGCAGCTACAAGCAGAGCCACTGACGCAATGGCAGGGCATCCCGAACACATGGTCGACTCCATTCACGTCCACCTATACCTTGCACGTCTGCTGCATGTCCTGGATGCACTGCCTTTGGCACTGCTTCGGATCACTTACCGGCTGAGCTTCCGCATTGCGGACGTCACCTGCGTTCAACCTGTATTGCAATGTCGCACGTGCCTATCCGAGTGGTGCATGGACGTGTGCCCCTCCAACGTGTGCGTAGCTGACATGGATTACGACGGGTGTGTGCGCCCCCTGTTGGCCCACGACCAGGAGTGTCATGGTGATGCCCGTTTATGGCATGCATGGATGTTTGGCATGCATGTTGGGAACTGGGCCTGGGAGATTGCACGTGTTGTAGTATGCAGTGAGCAAATTGACCCACTTCCCGATTCTGCTTTGGTGCACATTGGGTACAGTGGTTGGAGTCAGCACATCTGTCCCGGTCAGCTGATGGATTACGTCGACGACATGTCAAATATTGTGGCCAACAATCACTCATTAGAGATAGTGGCTTACGCAGCTGCACTCGCGTTCATGGACGAGTGACAAGGTACCTGCAACCACGACTCGTTGTGCCACATTGCACGTGTCCCGCCGCATCATTGCACGTTGTGCATCTGGTCACATGTCCCAAGACGACAGTGGACATGGCTGCATTGGTGTCGACTCATGTCCGAGGCGCGGACAACCAACGTTGCTTGACACTGACGTGTGTTGGTGATGGACTACCCCGAGGTGAACATGGACGTTTTCCTACGTTCCTTATTCAGACATGCTGCTGCATTTGTCTGCATATCGTGGCACTACTCTTGGCCGTACTGACACGCACTTTTTTTAATAAAGTTTCTACATTTTCACTTGTCTCCAAATGTGTTGTGTCTTCATTTGTATGCCAATGTGTGTGTCACAGACTCTCTGGCTGCCTGCCATACGTGAATTGCTACCCCATCCGGACTGTGGGTTTGTACTTATGCATTCTCATGTGCCTGTTTCGTACTGATGCTTTTGGACGTTTATCCGCCACAGGCGAGTGTATTTGTGTCCTGTGTTCGATTGTGCGAATGTTTGTGTTTGGACAACATTGTGTTGGATGTTGGTGTGCTCTGCTTCCTATGTGTGTGTGCTGCATTCTGTGTGAGATGTCCCTTCATGTGAGGTATTGTTCAGCCTTCTCCCTTTCAGGCAGTGTGGTCTTCACTTCTGTGCTTGTTCAGTGGTGTGATGTTGGCGGGTTGTGTGACTTGTGCTCATTGTTGGTGTGTTTAATTTTAGCCATGGTTTGTCTGTAGTTGTGCTGTACTTAATTGTGCATGTGTGCCATTGTGCCCATCTCCCCACGTCCCCCCACTCCCTGCTTGTTCCTCTTCCTGATGCTGTTGTGTCTGTAATTTTGTTACTCCACACATAAATACATGTAAAGAACAAATTAGAATAGTTCCTTGCTTCTTTTAGATTGCAAAACTTCTCTCTATTGGTTATTTTTGAATTTTCCATATAAACAGTTTTTTTAATATTCAAGGACACATAGAAGTCAGAAGTGCAACGTATTCTATCAACACACTTTCTAGAACATTCTACAACACGTGCAGGTTAAAAGTTCATCAATTTTTTCAAACCTAACGATATTTTTTGCAACATTTTCTCGATCATTTAACGGCACGTGCAGGTTAAAAGTTCACGATTGTTTTAAGTTCAAACAGTGCCTTCCAAATGCAAGTAGCAGGTGTGGTTGAGTTGACCACATTTTATCCTATCATATGTACTCCACGTTTAAACTGCTTTTTCTTAACCAATCACAAAGATGCTTTTCCACAAAACGAATGTGCACCCTACTTTTAAAAACAATGCTTTTCATCTCCCAATCAGTTATCGT
Organism: Calotriton arnoldi; assembly: GCA_963921515.1. Classification (NCBI taxonomy): domain Eukaryota; kingdom Metazoa; phylum Chordata; class Amphibia; order Caudata; family Salamandridae; genus Calotriton; species Calotriton arnoldi. Next base: position 160,387 of record CAWUFW010017936.1, read on the forward strand.
TTTGAATGAGAAATAAAAGTAGTTCCCCACCTTTAAACATATCTCTTATTCTATGAACGGACTGCATGAGCTACAGACATCTATCCATACTTCCCAGCCATACCTTCAAAATGCTAGTGTGGATCGTAGGACATAGCTATGTTTTCTGGTGCAAGAGGTATGCAGAACAGAGACGTATTGACTTAGACCAAGGTTTACAAAATGTGGACATTAAATGGTTTGGACAGAGAGGATTGAAGTGGCACCAATTGTTGCCTTTGGTTAAAACCTGTTTGCATCTCCAACACCCTGACCTCATGATTGTGCACTGTGGTGGAAACGACCTAGGCACATTGACTGGTGTAGGTTTGGAAATGCTAATGAAAGACACCTTTCGACAATTGATGTTGCTTTTGCCTCAAACTGTCTTTGTATATTCCAATATATGCCAAAGACAGAAGTGGAAATGGTCAAACCAATTTTGTCCTCAGATTGAAAAATCTAGGAAGAATTTCAACAAAGCTGTGTCTGCATACCTCAGAGACCATAGAATGGGGTCGATCTACAACAACAACATACATTTTGATATGGCTGATATCTACAGAAGTGATGGAGTACACTTCACAGATCAGGGAAATAGAGTTTTTCTGAATAACCTGAAGCTGTGCATCCGCACTTATATGTAGCTCCAACTAATAAACACAAGGGCTCTTTTTAGAGCCGCCTTATATTCCCAATATCGGTTCGCAGAGTCACAGCTGCGATCCGGCTAGCACAGGGAGAACTGCAGGCCGTCGTGCAGGCTCGCAGAGGGAGAGCTGCGGCCCGTCGGCTCGGCTCGCACAGGGAGAGCTACGGGCTGTCGGCTCGCAAACGCACACCAGCGTGCTGGCTCGCAGAGGGAGAGCTCGGGTCTAACTCGCAAGGGGACACCAACGGGCCAACGGCCCTGCTAGCAGAGACACACCTATCACCTAACGGACTGGCTCGCACATGTACAGCTAGGGACACGACGGCTCGCAGACGCAGACCTGCGAACTGACGGACTGGTACTGTTTTATGCTTTAGGGTAGTACAGTGGTGTTTGTGTACTGTAGGGGGTTCGTGCTGGAGGTAGCGTTTTAGGGTTTAAGATAGTGCAGTGGTGTTTGGGTAGTGTAAGAATCATGCTGGAGGTAGTGTTTTAGAGTTTACGACAATGCAGTAATGTTTGGGTAGTGTAAGGGGTCATGCTGGGAGTACTGTTTTGGGGTTTAGGGTAGTGCAGTGGTGTTTGTGTAGTGTAGGGGGTCATGCTGGGAGTAGTGTTTTAGGGTTTACGGCAGTGCAGTGGTGTTTGGGTAGTGTAGGGGGTCATGCTGGGAGTAGTGTTTTAGGGTTTACGGCAGTGCAGTGGTGTTTGTGTAGTGTAGGGGGTCGTGCTGAGAGTAGTGTTTTAGGATTTAGGGTAGCACAGTGGTGTTTGTGTAGTGTGGGAAGTCATGCAGCGAGTACTGTTTTAGGATTTAGAGTTGTGCAGTGGTGTTTGTGTACTGTTTGGGGGTTCATGCTGGGGGTAGCGTTTTAGGGTTTAAGGTAGTGTAGTGGTGTTTGGGTAGTATAAGAATCGTGCTGGAGGTAGTGTTTTAGAGTTTACGAAAATGCAGTGGTGTTTGGGTAGTGTAAGGGGTCATGCTGGGAGTAGTGTTTTAGGGTTTAGGGTAGTGCAGTGGTGTTTGTGTAGTGTAGGGGGTCGTCCTCGGAGTAGTGTTTTAGTGTTTACGGTACTGCAGTGGTGTTTGTGTACTGTAGGGGGTCATGCTGGGGTAGTCTTTTAGGGTTTAGGGTAGAACAGTGGTGTTTGGATAGTGTAGGGGTCATGCTGGGGGTTGTGTTTTAGGATTTAGGGTAGTGCAGTGGTGTTTGTGTAGTGTAGGGGGTCATGTTGGGAGTAGTGTTTTAGGGTTTAGGGTAGTCTAGTAGTGTTTGGATAGTGTAGGGGATCGTGCTGGGGATAGTGTTTTAGGATTTAGGGTACTGCAGTGGTGTTTGCGTAGTGTAAGGGGTCCTACTAGGGGTAGTGTCTTAGGGTTAAGGCAATGCAGTGGTGTTTGGGTAGTGTAGGGGGTTGTGCTGGGGGTAGTATTTTAGGGTTTAGGGTAGTGCAGTGGTGTTTGGGTAGGGGGCGTGCTGGGGGTAGATTTAGGGTTTAGGGTAGTGCAGTGGTGTTTGGGTAGTGTAGGGGATCGTGCTGGGGTAGTGTTTTAGAGTTTACGACAGTGCAGTGGTGTTTGGGTAGTCTTTGGGTAGTGTAGGGGATCATACCGACAGACTGACTCACAGAGCTCCGAGCCGATGGACGGCCTTCTAAAGGCATAGCCGCGACCTGGTGATATGAAGAGAGGCAGCGTGGAAGGCATATCTCACACAGACACAGATGCCAGTGTTGCCTCGCAGAGGGAAAACTACGAACTTGATGGCTTCTACACGGAGAGATGCGAGCTGACGGAGTAAATCACAAAATGGCTGCCAACACTTCCTGGTTTCAACCATTCACAGCCAATAAGCCGCAAACTGGTGCTTGTAACCCCTCAGCCAATCACATGTCAGAATTCTCAAATATCGATATCTGTCAAATTTGATATTTCTCAAAAACTACTGAACGGATTTACACCATTTAAACAAAAGCGTGCTTTCTGGACCATCACCTTTCTCCCTGCCAAATTTGGCGTAATTCCGTTCAGCAGTTTCAGCTGTAGTCTTCTGTAAAGTTTTGTATGGAAATTGCATGCAGAAAACACGTTTTAGGACCCTCTTTTTTCTCAGCCCCTCCTACACCATTCACCCCCAAACTTTCAATATAAGAGTTAATCAAAAAAAGAGAAACTTTTTCGATAATTTCATAAAGATTTGTCAAACGACGCCAAAGTTACAAGCACATACAAGGCTCCAGAAGGGGGGCCGTGCAACCCCCCTCCGAACATGAGTGAAGCCCCAGGGCTGCGCAGACCCCAGAGCACCCCCGCAACCCTTGCAAGCCCCTGCTATTATTTTTTAACAAATACCCCCGGAACCTAGCCCTCCCAAGGGGCTCATTAAAATGAAACGTGAGAACCCGCGACCCCAGCGCAAATTTTTGCCAATTTTTTTTTTTTTTCTTTTTTAAATTATTTTGTGGGCCCTGAGGGTCCTTCTGGGACCCCCTGAGCAGGCCTAGGGGGTCAGGGTTTTTCTACCCTGCCCCCTTCTCTTGTTTTATACCTTTGTTTCTCCGTTTTCGGGTGACTCGCTTCTACCGAGCCACAAGATGGCTGCCAACACTTCCTGGTTTGGACTACTAGCAGTCAATCACAGTGAAGCTCGCGCACGCGACTTAGGCTCCGCCCAGATATTGAAACTTTTATTATTCTAATTTCTCAGCAACTACTGAACGGATTTACACCATTTTTAAAAAGGTCGCTTTCTGACCCAATCACTACCTTTTTGCCAAATTTGGAGTAATTCTGTTCAGTAGTTTCGGCTGTAGCCTTGCACAAAGTTTCCTATGGGAAATTGATTTTTTGACTCTTATTTTCTGAATTTCTCAAAAACTATTGAACGTATTTACACCATTTAAAAAAAAGGTCGCTTTCTGAACCAAGCTCTACCTTTTTGCCAAATTTGGGGTAATTCCGTTCAGCAGTTCGGGCTGTAGCTCGTCGCAAAATTTCCTATGGAAATTAACATGGAGAAAACGAGTTTTGGGACCCCCCTCTTTTCTCAGCCCCCGCTTGACGAATCACCCCCAAACTTCCAGGATAGGAGCTGACCTTGATAGACATTGTTTTGGGAGCATTTCAGGAAGATTCGTCAAACGACGCCAAAGTTATTAGCAAATCAAAAAATGCTTTTCCTATGGAAACTAGGTTCTAACTATAACTACCTACTGGCGACCGCCAGTAGGTAATATATGATATATATATATATATATATATATATATATATATATATATATATATATATATATATATATATTAGAAGAGCGGGTTCCTTCCTCAATAAAAAGATCCCATGGCACTCCGGTGCAGGTTAATAATTTATTTAAACCTGCTTGAGCAAAGACACAAGCACCAATGCGTTTCAGTGCTCACACCACCTTGGTCACAACGCTGACCATGTTTTACCATACTTTTTTGTACTCTTTTCGTCATACACAGAAATCAACACAACAGAAGGGCAAACAGAGGCATTCGGTGGCCCTTTTGGAGTGGCTTTCAATGTATATTTAAACTGTTGATTCACGATCTAAAAAGATTTCAGTTAGTTTCTTTTAAGTGTGCATTTACATAGATTATATGCTGATCTCCTCGGATCTCATAAATAACATTATCTCATTGCGCCTTAATCTGCTGTCAACATAGCAAAAGGACAACCAAAGGTTTCCTGGTATTGGATCACCCTATTTGAGTGGCTTTCAATGCATAATTAAACTGTTAATTCACAATATAAAACACTTTTTTTCCTATACAATTATAATACACATTCATTGATCATAAATGGATCTCCTCGGATCTCTCAAGTAACTTTTATCTCATTTACGCATTATTCAGATGTCAGTACATACATGGGCCATATTTAGTATATTTTCCAATCTCTTAATACTTATTGTTCTGCCCAAGTGGGCTTTGCCTCTTTGCTTTTAAGTTTAAATATTAAAGTATAGGCCCTTATTAGAAATGTAAAATTTTGCCTTTCAAGGTTCAAAGTCTAACATCTTTCTAAATTAAATGCTCTTTCCAAAGCTTCTATCAATACAAATGGTATAGCAACATTAGCACATTTATCAATTTATCAAACCAACAGTGTTGCTGCAATTCTCCCTTAGAAGTAGTATCTATGCATTAGCTACTACCGGATTTTCCCTTACTGCTTCTCTAGCAGCTTGTCCTCTTGTTAGCAAACACACAATATAAACATAATCATGGTTAAAACTCCTTCTCTTGACAGTTCAAATTAAAATTAAAATCATGATCTCTGAACTAGCAGCAAAGTTCTTTAACCAGTTTACACTTAAAGAAAACAATAAAGATAAAGCAACATAATTCAAATTGGAAATTAAACAGAGAATGTGAAAACATGAAGAAGGAGTAATACAAAGAAAAGCCCACAAATTTCACATAGATAAAATGGACTACCTACGAGGGCAAATATTCACATTTGCCAGAGGATTTGAAACCATGCGCAGACAAAGACAAGGAGAAGTGAACCAACTGAGGAAAGAAGTTTCATTAAGTGACTTCAGCTCTGGCACAGGAACCGATTCAGAAGGAGACAGAGCAGGGTGGAGTCAAGGGGACAAGGCAAGCACTTCACTGCAGGAAGAGTTTCATTAAGTTAAAACATGAGGACGAACAAGTACTATCCTTGGGCCTCTCCTTTTGTCCGGTTTTAGGTTTTGATCACGCCCAAACTAGGGTGGCCCGTGTAGGTGGGGTGCGGCTTGCGGGTACGCCGGGAGAGCGCCAATAGTAGCCCTTGCCAAAGCGGCTTAGATCTGTGACGACCTCAGGCCCCCGTCTGGATCTCCCTGAAGTGACGCAAGGGGTCTGTGTCCCATGTCCAGTACATGTTTGCCCCTGCATTTGACTCAGGCCTCCGGCAGACCAATAACAGACTAGATCAGGGTTGGACCGGGTCTAGGGACAAGACCAGGGAGATATCAGTTACCGTGGCCCGGTATATATCGCAACAATCAATTCTCTGGTGCGGGTGTGTTGCGTGGACAAGTGCACTGAGCCTGCTGAGTTCGCTGAGTAAGAGGTGGCCTGCGGAGGCAGCCCGACTAGGTTTAGGTGTAGCCTACGGGTGTGTCCTGTCCTCCACTCGTTCCCCCCTCCTCAAAGTCTATCTGCAATAACCCGCAATATCCTGTGACAAGTGGACCAACCAGCAAGTCATCTGGGCAGCTAACCACCAACGAGCTAACCAGCCAGCCTGCTAGTAAGCCGGCCGCAGGGGTCAAAGGGGGTCAAAGAAATACCTAAAGGTGAGGCGTCAGTTCTTAATAAGAGCCTGTTGTTGTGATATTTGCCTCCCTGTGCCATCCTCGGAGTAATTAAGCTTACAGCATGAGGTCAGGTCGCACAAGGGCACCAGTGCAACTTTAATTTCAAGATCAACTACAAAAAAGGCGTAAAGCGGCAAGGAAAACTCAAATCCGCTCCCAAAAGGATACCGTGCAGGCAAATGATATTGACCTTGAGCGTCTGCCGGCTGTAGATGGGCCATCATCAAGTCCGGGGGGTACATTGAGTGCCGTGGGGAAATCTACAACCAAACGTCCGCTGGGGGGGCGGTGTGACCCATTCTTCTCAGCCAAGTATAAAGGACTATTTTAAGCAGAAAGATAATGCACAATGTGAAGATCAATGTGAAGCCCAAGTGCCTTTATCTACGCCTGCACTTAAAAACATGTGTTTATCTATAGTCCACGCAATTTGTGAATACGTTATATCCACTAGGGACGTGTTGGGAGAAAGTGGAAAAGAGTTTGCTGCTTTTACGCCTTTAATCTCAAATGCACATGGGGCAACAAATTCCCCTTATGAAGGGGTGGATTCCCATGTAGTAGTAGTTAAAGCTCAAGTTCAAAATGTTCCTAAAGCTGGTCAGGTAAATATGCTGCCTACCCAACAACATTGCAGCCCAGAATTAACTGTACACTTCAGGTGGAAGACAATCTTTGGGACATATCCAAGTGTAATAAGCTCTCAAATGACAATGATGCCTCTGTTATCTGTCTGGGTGAAATTCAAGCGAATCAAAGCTCCTTTATATCTTGGTCGCCTAAGATTGGGGCCGAGAGTGTATGTGAGAGTCTAGGATCGTTTTCTTCGGAGTTACCAAACAATAAGAGTATTCTGAGTCCATTTAGTTCTGGATTATGTGGTGGGGAACAGGTACCAGATGCCTATCCAATTTTAGTTCCTTTAAAAAGTAAAACCATAAATAGTCAACATGGTGTACAGAATATTGTTCAGGTAGATAATTCACTGAACACTGCAGACCTCTCATTCCTAGATAAATAAGACGTTTCACCTATACCTGAGTAGTGTTCTGCAATTCATAAAACTGCAGATAATAATGGAGTGTGGCAAAATGTGTTAAATACAATGAATGCAATCACAACTGCATTAAATTTGCATTCAAATAAGCTTGATATTCAGGTGGAACTCCTAAACACTTTAGCAGTTTATGTGGCGGGCATTGGTACAAAATTACAAAATTTGGCAAGTTTGGTGGTTAAGGCCCAGACTTGAGGTTAACAATCAATTGATTAGATGCACGTGTTCTCATATTTTAGATAAGGTATCCGATCTCCCTACAATAGTAGGATCACTTGTTGATGAAGTTAAAAAAACTGTTGGGAATTCATTTCCGGAACGAACCCCTGTTTGTTATAACAACTTGGGAGTCGGTGTATCTAGGGTGAACATGAAGCAGCAACAACCCCAGGGAGATGTGATTCGTGATAATACTAGGGCGCCAGAGGAGTCTGGTGGGGAGCCAGAATTCTGTCTGGGCTTAGCTACACAAATCGATGAAGGTCATGCTCATCAGGGGAATGAGAAAACTGAGTCAATCCAGGTTGTTAATTCCACTTGTTCAAGTTCAGGAGATAGTTTCAGTGATCGTCCCCTACTATCTAAAAGGGCAAGAAAAAGGCTGCAGAAATTTCGGAATAAGGCCAAGAAGTCAGTTGTTTCAGTAGCTACAGTAGTAAAATCCAAGGACTGTTATCCAATTTTTAAGCAAGCTTATAAGAAATGCCTAGTTAAGGACTCTGCCCAAAAGGGTACAGAATCTCCTTTTGATTTATTGAAGCACCTGAAACCGGAATTGAGGTGTGATGCTCAGGCATCTGAAAATGGTAGTAATAAAAAAGAAGTTCTTACTGCCACTGGTATAATGATGCCTGATACAGTAGGCATTACTAAGGGAGATATGATTAGGTATGATAGCAAGCCCCAGATTTTGAGTGAGTGTAAGCAGACCCTGGGATATGCAGGTAGGGAAATAAATTGTCATCCTTAATTGGAGATTAAATTGCAAGCATATAAGGGGACTATGCTCCCGTCCCAAGATCAGGTAGTCCATATACCGCATAGGTTAAGTTCAGCCAAATTGATAAAGCCCAGTGTCACCCAGATATAACACCCCTAAATGAATTTAAACATATTAATCTAGCTAAAGATAACAAACCAGGCCCATTAAGTTCTCTATGTTATAGACAGGGTAATAGTACCCATAACCGGGGAAAATTAGTACTGCATCCCCTGTATGAATCTCGGGGTACTCATGACAGTCTTAATCAGAGTTTAATTTTGAAAATAATCTCAACTATTCCTGAATTATCATCTATTAAAACCGCTGATCTGTTGTCGGTGCAGTTTAAACAAATACAACCAAACTCTCTCCGTGAGTCCACTATAACAACTTGGATCTCTAATGAAATTGTGACCAAAATCTTAGTTTCAAGTCTGTATTTTATGGAATGTGGTATTAAGGTTGAGAATTGGACCTCTTTAGAATATCCCCCGAACCTAGAGGTATTGGCCCATAAAGTGGAAAAGGAAAAAATAACGGCCGAAAGTAATAAGCTAAATCCAGTACTTAGAGGTGCAACAGGTCCAACAGCTAATCAATCTTGTAGTACAGGCCTGCTTATTACCAACTCGCAAACGGGGTCGTATTTGCGAATGGTTACCCAAAAATAATGTGCGAGTAGAGGATTAGTCCTGGCTTCCAGCTACTCTTGCGAATATGCACAGAGGAGAGGGAAATGTTATGTTTCTATCTACAATGATAAAGCTGTGCAATTATGACTATGCTCATGGAATGTTCATGGGCTGATCCATCTACTGTCTGACCCAGATACAATATTATTCCTAAATTATTTTACAATTTTATTATTTCAATAAACATGGAGAGAACAAATGACATCCCTGATGGGTTCAATGAGTATAGTCTCTGGGCAGTGAGCTCTAATAAATCAGGCCGTGCAAAGTGTTGGCTCTCGTGCTACATTGCGGCTGACCTAAACTTAGTAGTAGAAGTGGTGGATTTCGATCTGGATTGGCTACAATGCCTTGTGTTACATAATACAGAACTTAGTCTAATTATACTTAATGTATATCTAAGTGCCATGAAAAATAAAACTATACAGCTGCATGTCTTGCAGGATATCTTAAATACATTAATAATCCAGCACCCTGAAGCCGGCTTTATACTCTGGTGATTTTAATTTGCATTTGATTTCATTTCATTCAGTAAATGGCAAGACTAACGGAATTGCAAAATATTGTTGTGATCTAATGTTCCGGGCTGGGTTTAATCTGTTAAAAGAAAAATCTAGGCTCATTCCATTGTTTAAAAATCCATCACAAGGATCTATTATTGACTACACGTTTATTTCAGAAAACTTAGGATCAAAATTGTCTGAATATACGGTAATCCCCCGACTTGAAAGTGATCATAATCCTCAGATAGTAACATTAAATTCTTTAGTGAAGTGCAATCCTAGACCTAATGATCTTCCCAACATGGCCTACTCCTCATATAATATGAAGAGGTTAGTTTGGCATATGGATAAACAAGAGGAAATAACAGAAGTGGCTAAAACAGTAATAAAGGAAGGTGATCAGTGCGAGTTAGGGGATGTCAATATGATCAACAAATGGAATTACATAACAACATCCCTGGTGGGGAAATTTGCAGTTCAGCAGCATACAAAACCAAATAATCTATTAAGATCTTCGAAGATATTGTTCCCTCCTAAACTATTTAAGTTAAAAAAATCACTTAATAGACCGGTACGGGGGCTTACTCAAACAGATTCCACCAATACTATTCTGTCTATAAGGATAATATGAAGGCACTTAGAAAAGTTTATAAACAAGAAGTCTGGAAGGCTAAATTTAATTATCAGACAGGGCTTTGGAACAGCTTATTATCTGCTACCAAACAAAATAATGCAAAAATGTTTGGGCAGTGATTAACAAGCCCGAAAGGGGAGGCAGCAGTGCATTTTGTGTAAATATATCAGAAACTGGTTGGGTAACTTTTATTACTGATCTATATGGCATGGAGGATCAAGCTGTAAATCAACCAGATCTGTGTTATGGGAAAAATAGCACATCAATGACTGATATGGAGAGTGGTATATGCCAGGGGATGAATAATTCTGTGAAACCTAGTGATTCCAGTTTTGATTTGAGTATTAATTTAGAATGTATAAGTTGTAATCAAATAATAAATCTTTTATGTGGGCTTCCTACAAATGGTGCTCCCAGTCCTAATGGGTTGCCTAATGCCTTGTTCCATGCCAATACTGACAAAGGGGCTGGAATTTTACATAAATTGTTTAATGAAGTTTTGACAATGGAAATTGTGCCAGCATCATGGCAAGGTAGTATTCTTCAGCCTATTTATAAAAGTGGTCCGGTTGACAATCCTGCAAACTACTGGTTAATTTCATTAACTGATGTTGATGCTAAGGTTTTTGCCTCACGTTTGTTGAGACAATTGGAAAAACGGGCAACGCGGCAAAGTATTATTCCGCTTAATCAAACATGTTTGCGGAAGGGCCAATCTACCACTACCAACCTGTTGGCACTTACCTTACTTGCGGAACGGGCTGTCTTAAAAAAACAAAATTTATATATTGCTTTAATGGATTTAACGGCAGATTTTGATTCAGTGCCTCGAAATTTGTTATGGAAAAACTGGCTGGCTGGGATATTCCAAGAAAACTGTTAAAGGCTATTACCCTTTTGTATACAGACACCTGGGTTCAAGTAAGGTTGGGGGATGGTAGCTCTTTATTAAGGAAAATGAGAACATATAATGGCCTAAAGCAAGATTGTGTTCTTGCTCCTTGCCTTTTTAACCTATTTTTATCAGATCTTTTACAGCATTTGGACTCTGTTAATGCCCACGCCCCAAGGTTGGGAGAGGTGCAAATTAGCTACCTCCAATATGCTGATTATACTATCCTTCTGAGCCACACCCCTATTGGCCTACAAAGACTCATAAATGCTTTTGATGATTACATACAAACAAATGTCCTTGAACTGAATGTTACAAAACTAAAATTATGAAAATTGGACTAGCAAAACAGAAGTTTAATTCATGGAGGGCCAGAGCGGGGCCAATTGAAGTTGTTAAAACATACAGATATTTACGGGTGATGTTCGATAATAGAGTCTCTTTTAAATACCATTTTAAAGATCAAAGGGCAAAAACAGTGACTTTAATTCACACTTTTAAATGTTTGCAAAAATCGTTGACTTGTCAATCTTATGAACATATTCTTAAAGTCATGAAAACCAAGTTACAGCCAACCCATTCATATGGCTCACCCATCACCAGAGGGAAAGATGTGAAGCTTCTGGATTTATTGGTAGTCAAGGCCTACAAATCAACTTTTGGGATTCCCAGGTCGGTAGGTCAAGCTGAAATAAGATTGGAGTTTGGTCTCCAAAGAGTAAAGACAGTGTTTGGTGTCACAAGGAGCTTTTTTGAAATGTATGTATTCTATGATTTCCTCTACTCCTGCTTCCCTAGGGAATAACTCCTGGCTAGAACTAACTAAGTCTGTTTATGCTGCTAATTGGAGATCCCATATTTCAACTTGCCTAAGGGATATTGGTCTGCAAATAGCGCTTCAAGAATTGAAAATGCCCAATTATAAATGAATCCTAAAAAAACAAATCAAAATTGAATCCCTTAAGATGGATAAAAACGCATTAGCAGCAAAAAATCATGCATGGTATGGGATTAACTCATACCAGTTTTTACACATTCAGCCATACCTGACTGCTCATTTCTCTGCAAAAATAAAAAATATATTTTTAAATCTACAAATGGGAATAAATCTAACAAAAGAGGGCACGCCTTCTTGGACTCAGCAGTGGCCGGATACTAATTGTAGACTTTGCTGATAGCCACTTAACATTCGGCGTATATTCTTGAAACCCCTATTTCTGAAGATCGGGGTAAGATCAGCTTGTCAGGCCCTTATTAGGTCCTTATCGGGCAAGTTGATTCAGTTGCTATGCCAATTGATAACATTTTTAGATGTAGCCGAAAAATGTTTGGTAGAGTCTGTTTGAGAGGTATATTTATATCCCTTGGCCTCAAGAGAATTTTTGCACTGTTTGATATTCTGTAGAACTTAGTGTTCATGCTGCTTGATAATAATTAGTATTGTAATAACTGAAGTTATCCTGTTATAGTAATTATTAATGCACTTTATAATCGGTTTGCACAATGCTGCTAGGGTCATAATTAGTACTGTAATAACTGAAGTTATCCTGTTATAGTAATTATTGATGCACTTTATAATCGGTTTGCACAATGGAATTACTATTATTTATTACACGTTGGCACTTTAATATGTAATGGTCTATCCCATGTCAGATAGGGCGTATCATTTTTTAAACCCTTATTTTTTTGACGATCGGGGTTAGATCAGCTCGCCAGGCCCTTATTAGGTCCTTATCGGGCGAGTTGATTCAGTTGCTATGCCAATTGATAACATTTTTAGATGCAGCCGAAAAATGTTTGGTACTGACTGTTTGGGATGTATTATATTTATATCCCTTGGCCTCAAGTGATAATTATTGAACATGACCATTTGCACTGTTTGGTATTCTGTAGAACTTAGGGGCAGATTTACAACTTCTGGCGCATCCCTGCAAATCAGCAGGGATGCGCCAGAATAGTTGCGACACGCAATTCTCTCCTTGCGCCACCACGGAAGCGCCGCATTTACAATGCGGCGCACCGTGGCGCAAGGAAAGGCCGATGTGTGTCGCAACCTGTGGCGCAAGGGCGGCGCATTGCTGGAGTCGTGTCGCAAGCGCGACGCAACTCCAGCAATGCTCGTGGGCCGCCATACCTAACGTGGTGCGCCACTCCTTACGCCTGCTTGAAGCAGGCGTAAGGATTCGTCGCAGCGGCGTCGGAAAAGTGACTCAGTGAAATCTTGTAGATTTCACTGCGTCACTTCTACGAGGCATTCCTTCGACGGAACGCCCACCCTGCGGAGGAACGCCCACATGAAACCTGACGCAGGTTTCATGTGGCGCAGGGCTTTACAACATGACGCATCTCCCTAGATGCGTCACGTTGTAAATAATGCGCAACGTGGCGCATGGTTTACGTCGCCGCTGTGTCACAAAAGTGACGCAACGGCGGCGCAAAAGTGGCGCAAGGGGCTTGTAAATCTGCCCCTTTGTGTTCATGATGCTTGATAATAATTAGTATTGTAATAACTGAAGTTATCCTGTTATAGTAATTATTGAAGCATTTTATAATTGGTTTTCACACTGGAATTACCATTTATTGCATGTTGGCAGTTTAATATGCAATGATCTAGCCCATGTCTAAAGATTTTACAATTGTTTTTTTTTGTTTGCATGATGGTTGATGCACTTGATTGGTTTTATGACATAATTATGAATGTATTGGTAAATTGTCAATAATATCTGTGCTATAGTTTTTAAATATTTTTCAATTGTGAAGATGTTTTAATTGCAATGATTTTTGTTAATCAAGCAATAAAGATTTTTACTTATATAAATTTATCCGGAAATTGAAACTCAAGAAATTCTTTGAAATTAAACCTAAAATAGGGCAGCCCTTGCAAACAGGAGGAGAAGAACAAGACAATTTACAAGGGGCCGATGGACAGGGTCGGAGAGTCTTCCTTGCCTTAGTGGAAGGTAACTTAGAAACACAAGAAGAATAGAACAAGACTCAACTGTTGGAAATGGCAGGCATTGATACAGGGGAGGGTGGTAATACACAATTCTGGGTAGAATCTAAATTAATCCCTCCTCTAATGAATGATGAGATAGAGGTCTTTTGGGACCTAATGTCCATAGAACTTAAGGAAATACATTTGTTATCTAATGTAAAACCTAGAAAGGCACAGGAACAGAACAATAAAATCAGACCAGTGGTGAGAAAGCAGAGTAAATATGAGGAATATGTAGTAAGGTTATCAGACAAGGGGCGAAATGTAGTCCTCTGGGACAAAACAATGTACATGAGAGAAGCGTATTCACAATTGAATGATAAAGAATGTTACACCAGAATCTCTAAACTAGAGTATGTAAAAGTGAAAGAAATGTTTTTCCGTCAACTAACAGAATGGAGAAATGCAGAGCCGATCAATTGGGATGAATAGAAATTTTTGACAAAAACAGAGCCTAAGTTACCTGTGTTCTAACTTATTCCTAAAATTCATAAGAATAAGGCTAAACCACCAGGGAGGCCCATAGCAGCAATAGACAGTTTGTTTGAGAATACATCCATTTATATTGATCATTTTTTACAACCACTGTTGCAACATCTTCCCTCATAGATAAAAGACACTACAGAATTTTTGAAAATCATTTTTGATGTAGTATGGGAGGAGGATATGCCTATGATTTAATTGGGTGTGACATCGCTCTACACAAGCATAAGACACAGAGATGGCCTGAAAGCCACACAACATTTCTTAAGAGCTAGGGCCATAAAATTTTACAAACACAATGAAATGATCTTACAAATGATGGAATGGTGTTTGAGACACAATATTTTCTTGTTCAATGAGGAGCTTTTTTAGCAACAACGAGGGACTTCGATGGGCACCTGTTTCGACCCCAGCTTTGCAAATCTGCATATGGGCTGGTGGGAGGAGCAGGTGCTCAATGGCCCAGAATTAAAGGAATGGATAGAACAGATAGTTCTGTTGGTACGTTACATTGATGCCGCTTTTCCACTCTGGAAGGGAAATGAGAACACAGCCAGAGCGTTTGTAGAAAAAATTTACTTAAATTTCTTGAACTTGAATTTTACCTGTGAAATAAGTAATACAATGATGAATTTCTTGAATGTACAGGTTATTGTAAAATATTCTAAGTTAACCACTACTATGTTTAATAAACCGACGGCAGGGAACAGCATATTGAATGCTAGGAGTTGTCACCCGTACACACAAAAAAAAAGTATTCCCTATGGTGAACTACTGAGGGCAAGACGCAATTGCAGTACTGAAGAACATTTTGAAAAGACACAATCTAGAATGCTAATTAGATTGCAACAGAGAGGGTACACAGCACCAATACTAAAAGATGCACAGAAGAAAGTTTCAAAACTGGAAAGAGAGGAGATTCTGTTTACTGACAACACTAACAGAAAGAAGAGAACTGATCAAGAGGGAGTGAGATTCATCACCACATACAATGAGTAACACATTATGCTTAGAAAAGCACTAGTCAGACATTGGAATTTAATCAAAACAGATCCCATCATAGGAACGAACATCCCTAATATGCCGCAAGTAACATATCGAAAAGCAAGATCTATGAGAGACCTATTAGTCAGTCAGTCAATCAGACCACTTTATTCCATTGATGAAAACCATAAAAGTATGCAACATATATCACAATTATACAACTCCATATAGTATAAAAAAGTTGTTAAAAATTCAAATTCATGGTACATGGGCGCCATACAAAGGTTAAAAGACACTAGAGACAAAAATACATATAAGGCAATATAAAATTAATAAACATCAATACGATATTAAAACATTACAGAGTTAAGATGCTATAATAATTTCCTCAAACGCACAGCTGCCACTAAAGAACTCGCAATGTTAAAAATCTCCCATGGGTCATTCAGCATTTGCAGATAAAGAAGAGCTGGTTTAACCTGTATAAAACCTTTTCCCTTCAAAATTGGAACTAAAAACCTCCGTCGGATGATACTAAAGTGCTCACAAATCATAATAAAGTGCATAGTGTCCTGGGTTGAGAAGTTGTCACAGCTACAGGGGCCTAGATCACACACCCTGCTCCAGCCTTGCGAATTTCCTAAGAGGGTGTGGATTAGGTTAAAACGAAACCTAGTTAAAAGCTGGCGGTGATAGGGCTTTGTAACTATTTTCAGATAAGGTTCAGTCAAAGTTGTAGTTTTTAACATAAAGTAGGCCTTTACTGTGGGTTTCTTTAGCTCCTTCTCCTCCCTCTCAACCGCCAACATGTTCAAAAACTGGGTTATAACCCAAGTCACATCACCTTTTCTTATTTCGTGAGGGAGATTAAATAGTTCAGGGCGCCCTAATTCACTTAAAACAGTCTTTACATGATGTAGCCATAAAATGCTACTCACATTATCCAGGGCCATACAGTCCCTAATAATCTGAGGGTTTAACGTTAGCTCGGGGTTAAGCCAGGTTTTTAGCCAACAGCTCACTGGGGCTAGTTTCGATAGATCTGAAACATAACTGACCCCAACCTCTTGATGTATTATAAATGTTGGGGAGGACTGTGGGACAGACAGGAGGGCACGTAAAAATTTATTTTCCACTATCTGCGTCCCTTCTCCTGACCTATATCCCCAGATATCGGAACCGTACAGGGCGATAGCCATACATTTAGACCTGTAAATATTAAGCATGGCTTTGATCGGCTTAGCCCCCAGCCAATGCGCAAAGCCGTGTACAGCAGCAGTTGATCTTGCCATCAGGTTCCTTTTCATCGTTAGTTGGGGGCCCCATGTTCCCTTCTCATCAAATAAGACCCCTAGGTAGTTGAAAGAGGGTACCCTAGTCAACTCAGCACCTTCTCAATAAAACGTTTTTACTTTTTTGTTTCTCTGACCCATGAACATTGTTTGGGATTTTGCTATATTCACAACAAGGTCCAGCGATTTCATATACGCCCCAAATGAGTCCAATAACCTCTGAAGCCCAATTGCTGTGCGGGCTATTAAGACAGCGTCGTCCGCATATAGGAGCACGGGAACACCCATGTCCCCTATTAGTCAAGAATGAGGTGGTATCTACAGTACATACTTGGCTCAGACCTAAACCAGGTTTCAAACAGTGCACTAAATGCAAAGCATGTGAGAATGGGATGAACCTAAGTGAACTGAGAACTCCATTCTGTAAAACCATAAAAATAAAGAAAAATTTGACTTGCAAAACTGATTTTGCTGTATATGCCCCATCATGTCCTTACCCCAAATGGTATGTAAGAAGTACTATTTTACCTGTACATAGGCGCATCCTGCAACACCTAAGAGCAATAAAAAATAATGTCAGCAGTTATCCAGTGGCACAACACTTTTGCAAAATACATGGAGGGGACCACAAGGTTCTGAAATACAGTGTAATTGACAGTGTGCCCAAGAGAACAAGAGAGGTAGACAGGGAGAAAGAGCTCAGAAGATTAGAGTCACGCTACATTTTAGAAATAGATTGTAAGGAACCACTCGGTTTGAACATCGATGAGGTGCTCTTTGTACACCTTTAGGCGTACACTGTTTAAAGAACTTTGCTGCTAGTTCAGAGATCATGATTTTAATTTTAATTTGAACCATCTAGAGAAGGAGTTTTAACCCTGATTATGTTCATATTTTGTGTTTGCTTACAGGAGGACAAGCAGCTAGAGAAGCAGTAAAGGAAAATCCGGTAGTGGCTAACGCATCAATACTACTTCTACGCGAGAGTCGAAGCAACAGTGCTGGTTTGATAAATTGATATTATTTGGTAATGTTGCTATACGATTTGTGTTGATAGAAGCTTTGGAAAGAGTATTTAATTTAGAAAGATGTTAGACTTCGAACCTTGATAGGCAAAATTGAACATTTCTGATAAGGGCCTATACTTTAATAATTTAAACTTAAAAGGAAAGAGGCAAAACCCACTCGGGCAGAACAATAAGTAGTAAGAGACTGGAAAATATATTAAATATGGCCCATGTATGTACTGACATCGGAATAATGCGTAAATTAGATAAAAGTTACTTGAGAGATCTGAGGAGATCCATTTATGATTAATGAATGTGTATTATAATTGTAAAGGAAACACAGTGTTTTAGATTGTGAATTAACAGTTTTATTATGCATTGAAAGCCACTCAAATAGGGCGATCAAATACCAGGAAACCTTTGTTTGTCCTTTTGCTATGTTGACAGCAGAATATGGCGAAATAAGATAATGTTATTTATGAGATCTGAGGAGATCAGCATTAAATCAATATAAATGCACACGTAAAAGAAACTAATTGGAATGGTGTTTGATTGTGAATCAACAGTTTAAATATGTATTGAAAGCCACTCCAAGAGGGCGACCGAATACCAAGAAACCTCTTTTTGTCCTTCTATTGTGTTGATTTCTGTGTATGACGAAAAGAGTACAAAAAAAGTATGGTAAAACATGGTCAGGGTCGTGACCAAGGTGCGTGTGAGCACTGAAACGAGTTGGGGCTTGTGTCTTTGCTCAAGCAGGTTTAAGACAGCACACGGTGAAGCGCTATAATGCAGACCACTGGCGATTTGGCAGCCTGAGGGAAACTCGCCTAACACAGAGGGAAATGCATGTGTATATGTATATATATGTATATATGTGTATATGTTATATATATCCAATTGAAAATCCCGTGTAGTACACTCTCAGGAAGAAACAGACAGAGCACAAGCTAGGTATCCAAGATTTAATCCACAAAGCCCCGTAAAGCACCCACTTTGGAAAAGTTACGGACTACCTGACCCAGAAAGCATTGTGAAGTCCCAATAGGGCGGGGCAGAATAGTATTTAGTCCACACAGCTGCTGGGACTTTGAGCATACAGCCAGTGATCAAGGGCATGGAGCCCGAAACGCGTATGGTGCTTCTGATGGAGGGGTAAATGCGCTGTGCCTGCTGCCCACAATAAATGAAGGAGAATTTCCATCTGTGTTGGCGTTTCTATGCAGGGCAACCTGAGCAGGGCAACCTGGTGTTTTGGACCTATATATATATATATATATATATATATATATATATATATATATATATATATATATATATTCAATATTATCTACTGGCGGTCACCAGTAGATAGTTATAGTTAGGACCTAGTTTCCATAGGAAACGCGTTTTTTGTTTTCCCAATAACTTTAGCGCCAGATGACGAATCATCGCGAAATTTTCAAAACTAGTGAAGCGCTCCAGTCAGCTCCTGTCTTGAAAGTTTCGGGGTGATTCGGCAAGCTGGGGCCGAGAAAAAAGGGGGGTCCCAAAACGTGTTTTCTCCATGTTATTTTCCTTAGGAAACTTTAGCCACGGCTACAGCCCGAACTGTTGAACGGAATTACACCAAATTTGGCAAAAAGGTAGTGCTTGGTTCAGAAAGCGCCCTTTTTAAAATGGTGTAAATCCGTTCAGTAGTTCCAGAGAAATTCAAAAAATAAGAGTAAAAAAATCAATTTCCCATAGGAAACTTTATGCAAGGCTACAGCCGAAACTACTGAACGGATTTACCCCAAATTTGGCAAAAAGGTAGTGCTTGGTTCAGAAAGCGAACTTTTTAAAAATGGTGTAAATCCGTTCAGTAGTTGCTGAGAAAATCAAAAATAAATGTTTCGATATTTAGAGGCACGGAGGATCCGCGGACCCTCCCGACCACGAGCTTTATTCTAATTGGCTGTCAACACTCCAAACCAGGAAGTGTTGGCAGTCATCTTGTGACTCGGTAGAACAGAGTCACAAGAAATCAGAATAAAAAACGCAAAAAAAAAGAAAAGGGGGCAGGGTAGAAACACCCTGACCCCCTAGGCCTGCTCAGGGGGTCCCACAAGGACCCCCAGGGCCCAAAAAAGCAAATCCCGCCGTGAAGAAAAAAAAACGAAGCGTGGGCTCCCGCGCTTTGTTAATATTTAGCCCCCGGGTGGGGCAAGTCCCGGGGGCATGTAAAAATTTAATAGCGGGGGCCCAGGGAGGCCCCCGCAGCCCCGGGGACTGCCACCCCCCGGGGCTTTCCATAAATATTTGCGGGTGGCTCACGGCCCCCCAGCAGCCCCGGGGACCGCCACCCCCCGGGGCTTTGTTTTGTTATGTGTGGGGGGCCTCCAAGCCCCCCCAAACCACGGGGACCGCCACCCCCCGGGGCTCTCATTTCTTTTAAAATACCTGTGTGGGGGGCTCGAGCCCCCCGCGTGGCCCCCCTCCTGGAGCCTGTGATGGCCCTGGGGACCGCCACCCCCCCAGGGCCAGCTCCTGCAGTGTCACGGGGTGCCCACCCCCGGGACACTGCTGTTTGCAATGACAGGACAGGAGCCTCGCGGCTCCCGCCCTGTCATTGCAAACTGCTTTGCTTCATTGAAGCGAGAGCAGGGAAACCTGCTCTCGCTTCAATGAAGCAAAGCAGATTGCTTTTCCACACTGGGAGCTGCATGTTAGCAGCTCCCCATGTGGAAAAGCAATGCCGGCTCCCGCAGGAGGCGGGGAGCCGGCAGGGACCGTGGGGGCATTGAGGCTCCCCCCACGGTCCCCAACGGAGAGGGCCAGCCCCGGGGGTGGGGTCCCCGGGGCTAGTAGTGGCCCGGGAGGGGGGCCACACGGCCCCCCTCCCCTGTGTATTTTTTTTTTTTTTTAAAGGAGAGTCCAGGCCCCGGGGGATGGGGTCCCCGGGGCCATATTTGGCCTGAGGAGGGGGGCCACGCGGCCCTCCTCACACAAAAAAAAAGGATGGCCAGGCCCGGGGGATGGGGTCCCCAGGGCCAGAAGTAGCCCGGGAGGGGGGCCACGCGGCCCCCCTCCCCCAACAAAAATAATAAATAAAGGCAGGCCCCGGGGGATGGGGTCCCCGGGGCCAATAGAGGCCTTAGGAGGGGGGCCATGCAGCCCCCCTTCCTATAAAAAAACAAGATGTTTGGCCATGCCCCGGGGGATGGGGTCCCCGGGGCCAGAATTGGCCACGGGAGGGGGGCACACGCGGCCCCCCTCCCATTTACATTTTTTTTTAAAAAGGGGGTGGGGTCCCAAGGGCCCACAAAATAGCAAAGGAAGGGGGGCCACACAGCCCCCCTTCTTTAAAAAAAAACAACAAAAAAAAACACTGGCATCGCCGAGGCCCCGCCCCCTCCCAGCAACACTATGCAAACGCGCCCTGTGGCGTGTTTTAAGTTGGGAAATTAATTCCCCTTGAATACTGGGGGTCCCTGGGAGCCAACTAGCCCACCAGGTACCTCCAGTAAGCACCACAGGGCTGCGTTGCAGAGAGGTGGTCCAGGCCATGCCCCTTTTTGCACCTCTCTGCAACGCAGCTCTGTGGCGCTTACTGGAGGGACCTGGTGGGCTAGTTGGCCCCCAGGGACCCTTAGGATTCAAGGGGACTTAATCCCCCAACTTAAAACGCGCCACAGGGCGCGTTTGCACAGTGGTGAAGGGAGGGGGCAGGGCCTGATGTGACATGTGTGCAAACATGCCCTGTGGCGAGTTTTAAGGTGGGGAATTAATTCCCCTTCAATCCTGAGTGTCTGAATGGATGATTTAGTGGGTGCGTGACTGACTATATAAGTGAGTGATTAAATGTGTCTTAGTGAATGCATGGGTGAATGACTAATCTTTGTGTATGTCTGTATCAGTCTGTCAGCTGGTGTGTAAGTGGCTGCATGAGTTGGTGAGTGGCTATATGAGTATGTATATGGGTTATTGATTGGTTGTCTGAGTATCCGTATGGGTGCCTGAGTGTCTGTGTGGGTGGGTGGAGGGGTGTTTGACTCCCTGCATGGACGTGTCAGTGGGTGATACACTGGGTGTATGGATTCATGAGTGCATTTGCAAGGGGCTGTTTGGGTGAGTGAGTATGCGTATGGCTGTGTTGGTGAGTGAATGGATGTCTCAGTGGTATATGTGTTAGTGACGTAAAACACAATAAGGAGTCACCCCCAATATCGAGAAGAGGGATGGGATATATAACTGAAAACAACAAAAGTTCCTTTTTCTCATCCAAACCTCTAATACTAATTAATCCATCAGTAGAATTGACATTTTTCACAAGAGAAGCTTACCAACCATATTATGTTGTCATAATTTAAAATTAATACAAAGGTACTTAGGACATATAAATCAGTCCACTTTGTTGTTAATAATAATACTAGAGCAACACAATCAATTGAGCCAAAGCGACAAATGTCTATATATGAATAACCATTTCCTTTCTAAAAAGAAAAAACCTTCTATTCCTTATGTTCTTATTTGTGTTATCTTTATTAAAAACCCAGCCGGTTCAATTAAAAAAAAATATATATACATGAACATATTAAAAATACATATTACAATCAACTTCACATTTACATCAAATATCAAAAGGCAATTTCATAACACATAATACATTTCCATAAAAATTTTAAAAAGTTAAAAACCAATAGGCAAATATTGATGTGGCGTTTCAGTGAAACTTGAACAATCTTGTCACCTTCTTCAGGACAGTTTAGGTACATTCACAATTAATCACTAAAGATAAACACAAACATTCTAATAATGTTCTGTTCGCTATGGCAAATTACAAGAATCTTCTATTCTTGTTTACAAAGACATTTACTAGCAATCAAATTTAATTCTACCGATCATTAATTTTCATTTGTACTACAACCCGATTAGTTTATGGGTGCAATTTTTCAAACATTTTATCAAATTATGGACCATACCTTTCTAATAAAATAGTGCCTTCTTATAAGGTACACCGGATTCAATTTTATTCTCTAAGGATGCCTCCACACTGGTATTCTTTATTGATAACCTAGTGCGTAAATAATACAAGAACCATAGGTAAGACTGTTGTGAAATCTCTGATCCCTACATTATCATGACTATCTATCCCCAAGTTACTTTTAGGGCTCACCTTTAATATATGGTAAGTTCAACACGTATTGAGTTCCTTATTTCCGAAACACGATATAGTTTTCAAAACGTCTTATTCAATTGAGGTTCATGGGCATCTATTCATGGTTGTCGTATGATCTGTAAACAACCGGAAACTCAATTTTAAATCTGGCAGTTTATGTTACTCCATTACCAAGCCCTCTATATATATCAATTCCCTGTTATCTAGTGGCTATCTGTCCACAACCATAATTAAGGGCTCACCTCTCGTCTATGATAAAATCAACACGTATTAGGCTCTTTGCATCCCAGAAACAATATAGCTGTGGTGACCTCTTTTTCAATTAGATCTCTTATGTATCTTTTGGTAGTTATCCCTGAATCTATAGCCAACCGAAAAAAACAAATTTAAATGTAAGTAATTATGTATAGCTTCTCAATCATATGCTGTACTGCTGTGTGCTACCTATTATAGGGGCAGCACCAGTTGTACTAATTAATATACTTCCAGAACTGTAAAGACGACCAGCTGAACACGAACATCAAACTCAGCATAGCTGAGTATTTACTTTATGTTTCACTACGGATTGCCATTGCTATTCTTACAAGCTCACTGTTTGTTAAGTCACGCATTTCTGTACCATGTTATAATCTCTGTAACACGCGTCTAGACCGCTAGTTTCGCCATCCAGAACTCTAAAAAAAGACAAACCGAGCGTGAACATGAAACTCGTCATAGCTGAGTATTTACTTAATGTTTCACTATTGCTGTTCTAACTAGCTCACTCTTTGTTAAGTCTGGCATTTCCCTGCCCTTTTATAATCTCGGTAACATGCGTCTAGACTGCTAGTCTCAACTGCACTTTGTTACTGTGTACCGGACACCGCAGTTCAAATCACATATCTGGTTGCCTCAACCGTAGTTTAAACGAACGCCTCCTATTTATATCGGGCACATATTGATTATGTGATAGCGTGTAAAACCGCAATATGTCAGGTTTAATTGTCCACATTGCATACATATGGCAGCGGCCATCTTGCAGTGGATATTTCCACACTAAACTTTAGTGGGCGCAGGGTTCCAACCTCATTACCCCATCAACCTTCCAGTAATCCTCGATAAGCATACAATCATATGGCTGTGTTGGTGAGTAAATGGATGTCTCAGTGGTATATGTGTTAGTGACTACATAAGTGAAAGGCATTATATGTGAGTGTTGCAGTACATAAGTGACTATATGTGAGAGTGAGGGATTGTGACAGTGTCTGTATGGATGAGTATGTGCTTGTGTCAGTGATTGTATAAGACAGTAAGTATGTGTTAGTATCTGTATGAATAAGTGAGGTGGTGTGTATATAACTGCATAGGTGAGTAAATGGCAGTGTTATTAATTATTTGGGTGACTGACTAGGTGTGTGAGTAACTTTATGGGTGAGTGGTGGTGTGTGAGTGTCTGTATGGGTATATGAGTGCATATATCAGTGAATGTATTGATTAGTGACTGCATGAATAAGTGACTGTATACATGCTGTATACGTGAGTGAGTGGATGTGTGTGTAGACGTATGAATCAATGAGTGGGTATGTACTAACTGGTATTGGTATGTGCATGGTTTCGACAATGGTCATTCAACCGAGACTGCCCTCATCATGGCAACTGAGGAGATTCGCAGACAGGTGGATGGAGGGGGAAGAGCCATCCTCATCCTCTTAGACCTATCAGCAGCATTTGACACCATGAATCATACGGTGTTAGTGCGGCGGCTGAAGGCTGTGGGGATTGGGGAACTGGCCCTGTCCCTTCTCTCCTCGTTTCTGGCTTCTAGGGAACAGACCATACATTGGGAAAATTTGCAATCTGAATCTTTCCTTCTACCGTGTGGAGTGCCAACTCTGTTTAATATATACGTCACCCCACTCGCCAGACTCATCAGAGAGAATGGCTTCTCACTGGTTTTGTATGCGGACGACTCACAGATTGTCATCTCTGTATCTAAACAGTCTGAGTCCGCTGCTGCTAACTTCCATGCTTGTCTGACTCACATCATGAGCTGGATGAGTTGTAATTATCTCAAGATCAATACGGATAAGACGGAGGTGATGGAGTTTGGCAACGGTCAATCCCTGTGGAACCCAACCTGGTGGCCGACAGAGGCGGGTGAATGTCCCGTTCCGTCCAATAAGGTTAAGAACCTGGGGGTCATTTTTGATGACCAGCTTAATTTTGCGGCCCAGATCAACCGTGTAACCTCTTCCTGCTTCTTTTTACTGAAGCTTCTTAGGAAGATCTTTCCTTTCATCCCTCAGGAATTAAGGAAAACAGTGGTAGTGGCCCTTATTCTCTCGAGGTTAGATTATTGAAATGCACTTTTTATAGGCATTGATAAAGCGCAGAGGGCAAAATTACAATCAATACAAAATGCTGCTGCTCGTTTATTGTTAAACATTCCTAGAGGCCATTCTACCTCTGCTGCCATCGGGTCACTACACTGGCTCCCGATTCAGCAAAGGACGGAATTCAAAGCCTTATGCCTGGTCCACAAGGCATTATATGGCGGAGGGGCAGCTGATTTCGGAAATTTTTCTCTTGGTACACTCCCACGAGAAACCTCAGATCCACAAACGCGGGTCGCATCTGTATCTCGAAAATTCGTAGAGTCAGATGGGGAGGTAGGAGCCTATCACATTGGGCAGCCAAATTGTGGAACCAGCTGCCCATCACCATGAGATTACTATCGAATAGGCAGCTTTTTAGGAAATCGCTAAAAACCTGGCTGTTTCCAGCGATCTAAGGTCCGGTATAGCTGTTGCAGTCCCTCTATCTCACCTCCTAGTGCCAAGACGCCTCGGCATTCGAGCGCTTTAAAAACGTTATCCTATCCTTATCCTTTATCCTAATGGTAGTCTGTATTTTAGAGTGGGTGTATGAAAGGTTATATTAGGGTGTGAGGAGGTGCATCAGATATTAAGTGGATGATGTCATCAATGATGTCATTTGAGATGTCATCAGTGATGTCATCAGTGATGTCACTGACCAGGTCATGAATGATGTAATATGTGATGTCATCAGCAGTGCATTGTGGGGGCACGAGTGATCGTTAGCTCAGCTAACTATAACAGCAGAATTTCTCTGGTTTTGTACGAGTAAAATGTCAGCCTAACTATAACGTCCCTGAAACCTGTGGTTTTTTCAGTAAATTTCTAAGGTTTTTTTAAATGCAAATTCCTAACTATAATGTCCCTGAAATCTCTGGTTTTGTCAGTGAATTTCTAAGGTTTTTTAATGCTAATTCCTACCTATAAAGTTCCTGAAACCTCTGTTTTTTTCAGTGAATTTCTAAGGTTTTTTTAAATGCTAATTCCTAACTATAACGTCCCTGAAACCTATGTATTTTTCAATTAATTTCTACGTTTTTGTAGATCAATTTATTTATGAAAAGATGTTTGTAACTATTTTTTTATTTTTTGTCTATGTTTTTTAGAAGTTTTATTATGATATAAAATAATTATAATCTGTTTTTAAAAATATATATAACATAGCTGATGAACGATTTATAGTGTTATCTATTTGAATTAACACCGTTTTATTGTTTGTAATTTTGTACAGTGTGATATTATATAATAGAAATTTAAATTGAAGAAGAAATTTGTTTTTAAAATGTATAGCATATTTTTTAAAGTATTTTTTGCTAAATTAAACTTTGTATGATTTCTTTTAATAGTATGAGAGTTGTTTTGTTGTTTTCTTATAATAACTATCTTTTATATATGTATATATTTTTTTAAATTAGAAAAAAGGGTCAGGCACCATACGCGACCCTACGCTATGGGTGCGGGGATCCGTTATACGAATAGCAACCCAAAAAAGCAAATTTAGAACAAATTAATATATATTTTTTTTAAGTTTCAAGAAAAAGTTTATTAAAGTAAGAAAAACAAAGGTATCAACAAAGACAGTTCAGATTACGCAAGTGTCATCACATTACAAGAATGAATTGTAAGAATAATTAAAGGGTTGTAGCAATACATATAATAAAAATAAGAGGCAATACACAAAGAATAAATCATGAATCCAATTAATAGTATAAGAAAGCAAAGGAATGTTCAGGGGAATCATGGAGGTTTAAGGACTTCCTGCCTAGATGGCAGCAATATACGAAAACGTTTGGCACTAATATCAATAAATGATGCTACAGGTGACCACAAACGTAAGCGTTTTGTTGCCAGAGAAACAGGATGAACAAAGAAGTATCCAACCTGTGATTGTGGCAAACAGCATACCACCACGCCTGGTATGAAATTTTTGAAAAGTCCTTCCAATTCGTTGTAATTTGCTGGAAAGCCACCGCTAATAACAAATCAATGATTTTGACATGTAATGGATGATCCTTCCAAATAGGAGAAAGACTACCCAGAAACACGTGAACATAGGTAAATGGAAAATTAATACTAAAAATGGAGTTAATTTGCGACCATACCCGTTTCCAAAATTCGTGTACAAAGGAACATAAAAACAGCATATGGAATAAATCAGCATTTGGACAGGAGGAAGTCCAACAGGTGTCTGTTACTGAGGGATATTGATTAATATATATTTTTGACATAGAGTTTTATTACTGAGTACATAAACAATAGTAATAAAGGTGTTATAAATTTGTTTTCAAATGTTTTTAACAGATTTTTGTGGATGCAATGGTATCGCGTACGGGACGTGGATCTATGCGTTGGGTGCGCGAATCCTTTACACGAATGTAACCCTAAAATACATACTTACACTTAAATAATATATTTTTTAAACTAAGAGGTTTATTGATCAATGCTATAAATTACTAATAGTGTTCTTGTGCAATACTTTTTAGATGTTTAAAGCATATTTTGGTGTACACGGTACCATTGCGCACCGGACGCGTACGGGTCACGAATCCTGCCGTCACGTATTTCCGTGTTCGCGTAGGGGATGCAACCCCGGTGTAATTTCAAAAGTATGAAATATGAATGTTGCTAATTTAAATATCTGTTTTGCATGACGAGTTTTCATTGATATACATTGAAACACAATATCCTGATAGTAATTTACAGCTCTAGATGACATTAAGTACATTTCACGGGTCCACGACGGATACGCGTAGGGTGCACAACACCTACGCGACTCCATGTGACATAGAAAGAAAGCTTGTCATTGGTTGAACAGCTTTTCATTCTCTTGGTGGGTGAAACTAAGACCTCTTACAGTCCTTTCTTTTTGGGTGTGTCTGATTGAACACTACCTATTTTGTAAGTTCTGGGAAATTATTTTTTTTGGGGTGTTTTTCATTTTTCAAAACTGAAAATGGCATCAGCATTCCCTGAAGACCAGGAGTAGGAGATGGAGGAGGTGCAGGAGCCAGTGAGGAAGAAGAAAGAGAGTGTGGTATGGGCCTTCTTCACTGTGCCGGAAGGTGATAAAAAGTCAACACAAGAAAGGTGACATGCACTATCTGTCACAAAGTGCTGTCAAGAGGCTCAGACAAGAAGTACTCTTGTGGTACTTCTTCTATGAAGAAACATCTAGAGACCATTCATCCTATTCACCTGGCACGTGAGGTTCGATCGTCGAAGACAGGAGGACGCAGCCAACAATGATGGACAACAACCATCAACATCTGCAGGGGTTGTTTTGACCACTCCCCAACCCCTGATAGTTACAGAATTGGCGGATGCTGCCATCCACTGCCGCCACTGCCTTACAACACTGTGTGTGGGAGAGCTGTTTATTGACGCCATCAAGATGTTCCTCAAAGGTCACAAATGTTATTTTTTTGTTTGTTTTGTTGCTTATGTTTCTATGTTAAACAGAAACATCAGAGTTGGACTCTTTTAATTTTATTTTTTGTTTTAAAAAAAAATGATAAAACACGAAAAAAAAAGAAAATACAAAAAAATATAAAATTGTTCTATAAAAAAAGGTTCTAATGGAACTACCTAAACTGGTAAAAAATAGAAAAATTGTAAGTAATGAAAGTGATTGCTTGTATGAATGTGTGAATGATTAATGTTAGAATTGTGTATAAGTAGTGTCTCAGTGAGAGAATGAGTGCATGGGTAGTGTTTGAGGGAATGGATGAGTTCAACAGTACTGCCTGAGTGATTGCATGAGTGCATGGATAGTGCAGAGGTACTGCCTGGGTGATTGGAGGAGTGCATGGGTACTGCATGAGTAAAAGGATGACTGCAAGAGTAATGCCTGGATCATTTGAAGAGTGCATGAGTTGTGCCTGAGGGAATGGATGGGTGCATGGGTAGTGCCTGAGTGAATAGTCAGGAGCGGGCTCCAGGGAGGCAATGTCGGAGGAGCAGCGAGACCTGGACCAACCCCCTCTTTAACTCCGGTGAGTGCCTGAAACGGAAATGGCACTTCTGTGGCCGATGACGCTGCGTTGAATATACACAGCCTGCCCGATACACACCATTGAGGCTGAGGCGGGCGTGGAGCGCACCCGACCTCCCAGATTAGCGCGTCTCTGTCTGGCTGCGACCCCCGGCAGCATACCTGGGACGCCGCGGGTCGAGAGGGGTGGCACCTGTGGCAATGGGAAGTCCGGATTCCAGCCTTGCTTAATCAAATTTGAGACCTCGGGTCAGTTATATGCCAGGGGGCTCCTGCAGGGAATAAAGAGTGGTGAAAGCTGCGTGTCCATTGGGAGACAGCGATACCACTGGAGAGTCTGGGCAGAACTTAAAAGGCACTACACCCCTCAAAGCCTGTTGTTTATCTGTACTAACACCCATGCCATCTTGCTTTCGACAATAGAACTACCTCAACTATCATTAACTATTGTAATAACTGCTTGGAGGGGCCTCACAGTGGGAGTAATACTCGTGGATCCAGTACACTGTTGACTGTATGGGAGTGAAGAGACCGGTCACAGGGAGTTCGCAAAGAAACGTCGACGCTTGAGGAATTGTAGGGCCACAAGAACATCGGTGGGTCACCAGGACGGTTAGCGCTAGCTGTATACATTGCAGGACTAAATGGACTGCTGTTGTTGCTATGTCGTGCACTGCTTTACCAGAGAATAATGGAGACCGACTGAATTCGAACTTCAATGACCCATCCCCCTTGCCTGACTTCAAGATGGCCGCCTCTGTGGGACCCTCCTCGATGCTCTATCTCTCCTGGTCTAAAATCTTTGTTCATCGTCCTGATGTTGATCAGCCCTCACCCGACCCTGTTCCTGCTCACCTACTAGGACATTTACTATGAGAACTTTCCCCCGACAGCTGAGACATAGGCACTTTGTCTGTTGCCCGGTGGAGCTACCTCGCTAGCTATAGGGGAGATCGGCCATGGATTCCCTCCTTGACCATCACCTACCCAGCCGATCTTTGGGCAAACTCTCCTATGTCTCTCTGGACCTAATCTCCCTCCTCCCTTCACCCTACCCCTCTCCGCTCTACTCTTCTCCTCTTTGTAGCCATTGACCTTTGCCCTCACCCGTCCCTGCTCATAGTTCCCACCCTCTTTTATCCACCTGACTCTCTTTTGTGAACCTTTCCTTCGTCAGTTGAGACCTAGTGATTTTGACTTATGCCCGATGGAGCTACCTTGCTTAGCTATAGGGGAGACGGGCTGTGGATTCCATCCTCGGACGTCACCTACCCAGTCGGTCTTTGGGCAAACTTCCTTTCGTCTCTCCTGCCGTCTCTTCCCCCATCCTCCCCCTTCGCATTTCCCCCTTCCCCCCTCCGCTCTATCTGTCTCACCTTTCCTTCCTCTCTCAATCTGTTGCTTATTTTTGATGTAAAGTGTCATCTGTTATCATTGTCTGTAACATTGTATAACCTAATGTAAAGCACTCTGATACCTCCGGGTCTAGCCAGCGCTATATAAAACTCTTAAAATAAATAAATAAATAAATGGTTGAGTGCAAGAGTAAAGGCTGAGTGATTACATAACTGCATGGGTAGTGCCTAAGTGATTGCATGAGTGCATGGGTAGTGCCTGGGTGATTTCATGAGTGCAGGGGTAGTGTGTGAGTGAATGGATGAGTGCATGGATACTGCCTGAGTAAATGGTTGAATGCAAAAATAGTGCCTGGGTGATTGGATGACTGCGTGGGTAGTGCCTGAGTGAGTGCATAAGTGCAGGGGTATGGCCTGGGTGATTGGATGACTTGATGGGTAGTGCCTGTGTGAAATAAACAATACAAGGGCAATGACTGTGTCTTCCTATTAGTGCAAGACTTGTGCTTCAGAGAATGGATAAGTACATGGGTAGTGCCTGGGTGATTCCATAACTGGAGAAGAAGTGCCTGCATGATTCGATGACTGCATGGTTAGTGCCTGAGTGAATAGATGAGTGTATCTGTAGTGACTGAGTGAATGGATGAGTGCATAGGTAGTGTTTGAGGAAATGGATGATTGCAACAGTAGTGCCTGGGTGATTGCATGAGTGCATGGGTAGTGGCTGTGTAATTGGACAAGTGCAAAAATACTGCCTGGGTAATTGCAAGAGTGCAGGGGTACTGCCTGGGTTATTGCATGAGTGCATAGGTTGTGCCTCACTAAATGGATGAGTGCATGAGGAGTGTTTGAGTGAATGGTTGAGTGCAAGATTAGTGCCTTTTCATGAGTGTGTGGGTAGTGTTTTAGTGAATGGATAAATCCATGGGTAGTGTGTGACTAAATGGATTAATCCAACTCCAGTGCCTGGGTCATTGAATGAGTGCATGGGTGGTGCCTTGGAGAATGGATGAGTGCATGTGTAGTGCCTGAGTGAATGGTTGAGTTCAAGAGTAGTGCCTGAGTGATTGCATGAGTGCATGGGGAGTGCCTTGGAGATTGCAAAAGTGCAGGGGTACTGCCTGAGTGATTGCATGAGTGCATGGGTAGTGCCTGAGTGACGTTATGAGTGCAAGAGTAACATCTGGGTGATTGGAGGACTGCATGGGTACTGTGTGAGTAAAAGGATGACTGCAAAAGTAATGCCTGGGTCATTTGAAGAGTTCATGGGTAGTGCCTGAGGGAATGGATGGGTGCATGTGTAGTGGCTCAGTGAATGGTTGAGTGCAACAGTAGTGGCTGACTGATTGCATAACTGCATGGGTTGTGCCTTAGTGATGGGATGAGTTCATGGGTAGTGCCTGGATGATTGCATGAGTGCAGGGGTAGTGTGTGAGTGAATGGATGAGTGCATGGATACTGCCTGAGTGAATGGTTGAATGCAAAAATAGTGCCTGGGTGATTGGATGACTACGTGGGTAGCGCCTGAGTGATTGCATAAGTGCAGGGGTACTGCTTGGGTGATTGGATAAATGCATTGGTAGTACCTTTGTGAAAGAAAGAATGCAAGGGTAATGATTGTGTCTTCCTGTTAGTGCAAGTCTTATGCTTCAGAGAATAGATAAGTGTATGGGTAGTGTCTGGGTGATTTCATAACTGGAGAAGTAGTGCCTGAGTGATTGGATGAGTGTATGAGCAGTGCCTGAGTGGAAGAATGGGTGCAAGGGCAATGTCTGGGTCATTGGATGAGTGTATAGGTAATGCCTGAGTGAATGGATGAGTGCATGGACAGTGCCTAAGTAGTGGTTGAGTGGTGCAAGAGTAGTGCCTACGTGATTTCATGAGTGCATTGACAGTGCCTGAGTGATTACATAAGTGCAGGGGTACTGCCTGGGTGATTGCATGAGTGCAGGGGTAGTGTCTGGGTGATTTGATAAGTGTATGAAAAGTACCTGAGTGAAAATATGAGTGCAAGGGTAATGCCTGGGTCTTTGAATGAGCCCATGGGTAGTGCCTGAGTGAATGGATGAGTGCATGGGTAGTGCCTGAGTGAATAGTTAAGTGGAAGAGTAAAGCTTTGGTGATTGCATGAGTGCATCGGTAGTGCCTGGGTGATTGCATAAGTGCAGCAGTACTGCCTGGGTAATTGGATGACTGCATGGGTAGTGTCTGTGTAAAAGAAAGAATGCAAGGGTAAAGACTGTGTTTTGCTATTAGTGCAAAACTTGTGCTTCAGAGAATGGATAAGTGCATGGGTAGTGTCTACTTGAAAGGATGACTGCCTGCCTGATTGCATGAGCAACATAATGATGATTTCAAGTAGTCTAATGGATCAACATTATTTATATTAGAAACAAATAACATATAATTAAACTTTAAACATTTTTTCACTTTATCATGCATATTTTATTATGTATTCTTACTTTTTAAATAATTTAGATACATTGCACAGTACAAGTATTTTAAAGTAGCATTGTCCTAAACAGCATTAAAACTGTTCTCAAACCTCAACAGTACCTACTATAAAGAAGAAGAAAAACTGTTATTTAATGATAATATATATATCTGAAATTATAATATTATATTTTTAGCAACTCAACATAAATTTAGAATTACATAACATTTTCAGATTCCCTTTTTTGCTGTTCTCAGATTCCACTTAACTTCACCAGACACAGTGATTTCAATGTGGTATCATCATTGAACAGCGGGGAAAAAAACAATCTAATTGATTGTAGAAAAAACCCCAAATCAGCATAAAGCATCATTTTCAATATGTGTACCTATGTGCTTTTCTATCTACACTTTGTTAATTACTTTCTTCATCTACATAAACTCTATTATTTATCTCAAATACATTTGCCAAAATATAGACTCTCATTTACATCTGGTACAAAATAGACAACAAATATAAAAACTTTTTTCTTTTAAACAGATTTTTCCAAATGTAATATCAATTACCGCAAATAATAATCCAAACACTAATTATAAATAGTAATAGTTTGCATTTCTGTTTACTTTCTGTTCACCTCTTCCCAATTGGCCGAATGATGTACTCAAAACTTTGGCTTCAAAAATAACAAATATGAATTTGGTAATTCATAAGGCAATCAAGGTTTGAATTCCAAGTGGGTATGGTTGGAATGTGTCCATCCTTTATTACACTTTAAATATACAGTATAGTGTCCAGATGCTGTAGTAGGTCCATCATGGAAAATAATAGCCACATTTATAAAAGTTCTTCCTGAAATAGATATTTGACTTGCATTAAAATTTATAATTTTCGTTTCCAATTTTCTTCCATTTGGTCAACAACGTTGTAGCATTAAAATTAGATATTTTCCAAATCTTTCTATATGTAATGTAGACAACATCTCTGATCTACAATGCAAACATCTCATATCCTGATTGGCTGTTTTTATCAATTTGTTAAAAGGTACTGATTTGCAGACTGGTATTGTCAAGTATATGAATCGTTCTGTTTGTATTTCAGTAGTGGTAGTAAATGAACACTCTTCACATTTATGATCCCATCTGTAACTTAGTCCAAATAAGTTTTCAATCTGTATTCCTTCGTCTTCTAATACTCCAAGCATAAGGATTAGAAATTCTTGTGCATCTTGTTGTATATTAAAAGTAAATGTCAAAGAACCAGTACATATATCCAAAAGATGCCGAATGCCAGAAGCAGTATGGATTTTACTTCTGTCAGTTACCAACTGTTGAAATACATGATGTAGTAAAAAACAGAATCTTTTTTCACGATTTCTCATGATTTCATGATGAAGATCTTGTAGATAAAACACAACATTCAGAATCACATTAGCATAACAGTTGATACCTGAACTATTTTCCAACTGGTATCCTACAATGTCATCAAGAGTTTCCATTTTCTTTTTCTCTACACCTTCATGTTTCTCTTCAATTGTTTTCTTTTTTTGAACCTCAATTGCATCTTTGACATATTTCCGTTTTGGACATACTATACGTTTCTCATATATGGGATATTCACCAAAATCAGGTGTATAAAGTCTTCTTAAACGATTATACTCTCTTACACAATTTGCATCAGCACTAACCTTTTTGTCATCAAAATCTACCAAATACAAACCAGACAATGTTCCTACTCGAGACAATGCAACCTATGCCATTCCCTCTTTGAACACTGTACTTCCAATATTTACAAAAGCAGTGTCTATACTTAAACCTTGAGATTTATGAATAGGTACTGCATATGCTAAAGACAGAGGAAACTGTTTTCTGCGAACATACAAATCTTTTACAAGCAAAAAACATACAACACAATGCCCAATCTGTCTTACCTCTTTAATCTGTTCAAATTTTATAATCAAAAATTCTATCCCATCTCAGTTCTGAAATTTTACAAAATCAACAACTTTTCCCTTTAATCCATTTACTAAACCGTCTTCTACATTCAAATTACGCCGCAAAATTGCTCAACAGTTGATACAGAAATAAAAACAAGAACAGAGCTGCACCACATATAAAATGAAGAGACAATGTGTTACAAAAAGATATAAAACAATTTGAAAATGTCAACTTCTGGCAAGATCTAGTTGCGATTCATTTGAAATTCATAAAAACATCAGCCAAGACGTTTCGTCCAGTAAAAACTTGGACTTCTTCAGGGCGGAAACGATTTGATGCATCAATGTCAAATGACATCCAAGCGTCAGGAAAAGGTCCTTGAAAAAAATTGTATCAAAGATCGATATCTGTATGTTATCACCAAGAGTGAAGATTTATTTCACAATATCCGGGTGAAG
The DNA here is from genome assembly GCA_963921515.1 of Calotriton arnoldi. Lineage (NCBI taxonomy): Eukaryota > Metazoa > Chordata > Amphibia > Caudata > Salamandridae > Calotriton > Calotriton arnoldi. The sequence continues at coordinate 195,578 of CAWUFW010017936.1, forward strand.
CAGACACCTCTAACCAAAATTGAGAGATGCTACAGTCCCTGCAGCTCACAAACTCCTGGTGGGATCACAACTCCTCGTGTTGTAATTCCAATGTGTGGTAGCTTTGGATAAGGTGGAAAAATTAACCACCCTGCCGTGGGCACTTTGTTGAGTATCCACGTGGTCGACACTATGAGGAGGACGCTGCGCTGTTTAGCCGGCCCAGCGACCCCGTGGATACCCAGCAAAGTGCCCACGGCAGGGTGGTTAATTTTTCCACCTTATCCAATGCGTCAGTGCCTTACTGCCACACAGGAGTGGTGATGCGTCGGTTTCTTACTGAAGGGGAGGTGATGCATTGGTTTCTTACTGTGCGGGGAGGTGATGTGTCGGTTCCTTACTGCGGCCCGGCGTTCTTGCAAGTGTGGCGACCAGATGGGATGTGTGAGGATCAGGGATTCGTCGGTTTCTCCAGCCACGGTCCCAGGATGCGTTGGTTCTTGCAGCCGCACAGCCGGGCCTGCGTCAGAATTGGTGCAGTGATCTCGGACTTTGTAGATCGGTACACTCGATGCGGTGTACGGCGATTTCCCGAGCGGTGGGCAGGCGCTGCGTCGGTTTCTTCATCGATGCTTCAGAAACAGGTGCGGTTGCGTTGCGCTTCTCTAAGTTGCATTGCTTTTCCAGCTCCCAACAGCAGGAACAACCTCCAGTGGTCCAGAACAGCAGCAGGCACCTCTTAGCAGGTCAGAACTCCCAACAAGGAAGTTCGGGGGAGCTGAGGGTGAAGTATTTGTATCCCTGAGACTTCAAAAACAGGAGGCAAGCTCTACTTCAAGCCCTTGGAGATCTTCCTCAAGCAGGGGACACAACACACAGCAAAGTCCTTGTCCTTTCCTTAGCAGAAACAACCACTGCAGGCCAACCCCAGACAGCACACAGCAAAGGGGCAGTACTTCTACTCAATTTCACCAAACTCTTCTCCTTGTCAAAGGTTCCTTTTGAATCCCAGAAATGATCTTTGAAGTCTTTTCTATCCCTGAGACTTCCAACAGGAGTCAAGCTCTGCTTCAAGCCCTTGGACAAAACTGTAGCAGCAGGATGATGAAAGTACAGTCCAGTCTTTCCCTGCCCAAGACAGAAGCAACCACTGCAGGCCAACCCCAACAGCACACAGCACATGGGCAGTACTCCTCCTCCAGCTTTCCCGGTTCTTCTTCCTGGCAGGTTCCTTAGTTCAGAAGTAATCTAAAGTTCAGGGTTCCGGACCCCACTTTTTATAGCAGAAATTCCTTTGTTCTCTGGTGGCAGAGAAGCTCTTTGCCCAGCCAAAACCAGTTCTGTCCTCTCTGGTGCAGCTGTCCGGCTGGAGGTGGGGACAGCATTGTCCCAGGTAGACCAGGCCCATTCAGGTGTGAAAGAAATCTCCTCCCCTACTCTAAATGCAGCCCAGGTCTATTCAGCCCAGCCCTGACTCATCCAGGAACGGCAGGACACACTTCAACACCCCCACACGGTTGCCATCAGAGAGAATGCACATCCCCATCCCCTGTCATTCAAAAGCCAGACAGTCAATCCACAAACCAGCAGAGGCACACAGGATGGCTAAGCAAACAAATACCCACTTTCTAAAAGTGGTATTTTCAAACACACAATATAAAAATCATCTTTACTAAAAGATGCATTTTTATATTCTGAGTTCAGGCATACTAAAATCCGTTTTTCTATCTTGTCCCAATGAAAAGTTATATTTATAAGATGTTATATATAAACTCCCATTCTATCCTATAGGACAGATAGCCTTTCAATATTGAAAAATGGACATGCCACACACATCAGGGCATGTCCTACCTTTCAAATACACTGTGCCCTACCCACAGGGCTATCTTGGGCCTACCTTAGGGTGACTCACATGTAAGAAAAGGGAAGGTTAGGGCCTGGCAAGTGGGTGCCCTTGCCTGGTCAACATGGCAATACCAAACTGCGCACAGACACTGCAGTGGCAGGTCTGAGTTACATTTACAGGCTGCTCATGTGGGTGGCACAATCAGTGCTGCAGGCCCACTAGCAGCATTTGATTTACAGGCCCTGGACACACACAGTGCACTGTACTAGGGACTTAGCAGTAAATCAAATATGCCAATCATGGAATCACCAATCCATCATAACAATTTACAGGGAGAGCATATGCACTTTAGCACTGATCAGCAGTGGTAAAGTGCCCAGAGTCATAAAACCAACAAAAACAGGTCATAAACAGAAGGTCAAAGAGCAAAAGGTCTTGGGATTAACCCTCTGGACAAGCCAGGTCTAACACAAACCCCTTCCAGCCTAAAGCCAGGGTAGACTAATCAATCCCTTGATAGACTTCCATGCTTGAGGCGATGGGCCTTGACCTGGCCCACAACAGTGGGGGCATGTTCTGGTTCTACGCCTTTCTGAACCCAGTTGGATACCTCTGTTCATACTCTCAGGGTCCAATAAGCTAACCCATGGGGAACCCTCTTTCACACCTGGGGACCCCATCTGTGCAACACCTAACCTTAGCTTGCTCACAGGTGTGTACCAGCAGGTAGACAGTACACATATGGCCAACACAGTGTTGTGGCCAAGTCCGTTCCCGGGGTGTGACTCCTGTCCCCCCCCAGGGGCCACTCTGTCCACCAGGACAGCAAGCCACAGTGGCCACTGACAGTTGTCAGTGATGGGATCCAGGCCTGATGCCTCTCAGGGCTCTCAAACCTCTGTGGTGTCAGAAAGTGGGGGGGCAGTAGCCCCAGGTGCCTGGCACCCTTTGTCCACCTTTTTGTCCACTTTCCCTCCTGTCAGGTCAGGGATGGCATCCTGACACTGACCCACCAGCCCAGGGTCTCCACCCGAGCCTGGACAGGGGGCTGGGGTGGGCTCTCCCACACCCGGTCCTCCTCCTTGGGGCTCTACACCCTCCCACCTGGAGTGGTGCCCCCAGAAGACAAACCAGTAGGGGCACTGTTAGCAGTCGCCCCTCCCTCCAGCTCAGAGGGGACACCCTGAACCTGGCCCTCAAACCCAGGGTCTGCACCCTTAGGCTGGACCTATGTCTGGCAACCCAGGTCTTCTGGGGGAGTGCACCAACCCCCCCAAAGGAAACACACTCCTCTGGAGTTGTGCAAGAGTCTGCCTGGAGCAGGTCTGCAGCCTCCTGTCCATCTGACAGAGCATGAAGACCCCTCAGTCCATAAGTGGCTTCACCAGGGTCAGTCCTGGGGTGCTCTGACCTCAGAGCCGGCAACCCCTGACCCACTGGTCTTTCCACTGGGGACTGACTCCCCCTCTTACCCCTTTCTCCAGACTCATGCACCCTCCCAACTGGAGCAGTGCTGCCTCACACCAGAACTGGTGGACCGCTATTTACAGCAGTCTCCTCCAGCTTACCTGACACCTTGGGATCCCCCTCAGGGGATGGCCTCCCGGTACAGACCAGGCTCCACTCCTGGTGTTCACTCATGGAACCAACCAGGCCTTGGAAATGGGTTTTGGACAACTCGGGACACAGCCCCCTCCCACTCCTTCTCCTCTGAGACAGGACATGGGACCCTACACCCCTCCCATTACTCTGGGACCTATCTGGGCCACCACAACCTTCCCCTACCTCACTTGGTTGGGGAAAACATGAGCCACCTCCTTCAGGATCACCCCAGATGTTTCTTCAGACACTCTGGAATCCACCAAAAGGTCTGCCTTCAGTGTGAGCTCCCTGGGGTCAGAGAACTCACACTCCACAAGGTGTTGGCATAGCTCTGGAAAAAAGGGACTTAAAGTATGCTCTCCAACAATTGAATCACACAGCCCCACACAAGTGTTAACCAAGCTACCCTTTGCCTCACTATCCAGTGCCTCGCACAAGTACCCCACTTCACCCTCCTGAGACTGGCAAGACAGTGTCTGACTGTCTCTGTCATTCAACCCACACTCTTCTGGGTGGTCTCCACCCTCACAGACCAGGACTTTTACCCTGGGGGAACCCCTCTCCCTGCACCTCTCAACTAGGGTCAGTAGAGTGTCCCTCCCACCACTAGGAATATGATCCCCTGTGCCAGTTGCCCAATCCACTTAAGGGACACTGAGCGCTACTGGAGCTACCTCATAAGCCTGAACCCCCTGGTGTTTGTCAACCCCCTCCGTCAAGTCAGGCACCACATCTCTGGGTATATGTACTGTTCTCTAAGCACTAAATAACACCTATTTGCTGCCACCATCTGTGCTGGACTTCACCTCCAGCCCAGCCAAGCTCACTTCACGAGCTCCACACATTTCCTTCTCTTGGGTTAAGGCCCTCTTGGCCTCAGCCCTGTCGAGATGCTCATGAAACTGTCTCAGCCTCTGCTCACAAGCTAGAAGCCAGCCATCTTTTTCTGTTTCTTCCTCACTTTCAGAGAAGTCCTCCTCCTCAGAATAAACTGGTAGTGTTGGCCCCCAGTGGGGTAGCTCATACTGAAATAGGGCTTCCTCTATATCCTCCCAGGACCTTCTCTTCACAGGCAGCCCCCTTCCCTTGCAGAACACATGTTGCACCCTCATCGTATAGATGAACATGTTCCAGGAGTCAAGTTCCATTTTCTCAAGACTTCACTGGTGCAACAACTAACCAGAGTCTCAGTTTTAAAATTACTTCCAGGAGGACACCAGCAAATAGAAAAAGAAGTATGTGGTTGCATAATGGTCTATACTATACTAGTAGTGTACACCAATCACTGTATGTAAGGCACAAATGCAAGTCCAGATCCTCACCGCTGACCACCAATGCTAGAAATGGGGGTCTGTAGTTGGCAGAGGTAGGTACCTTTGTCCAAGTAGGGACCCTTCTTCCTAGTCAGGGTAAGGGGGATAAACTTCTAAAATAACTTCTCCTCAGTTTCTCAAGCTCTTCTCCTTGGCAAAAGTTCCTTTTGGACCCCAGAGATGATCTTTGAAGTATTTTCTATCCCTGAGACTTCCAACAGGAGGCATGCTCTACATCAAGCCCTTGGAGAATACTCTAACAGCAGGATGATGAAAGCACAGTCCAGTCCTTTCCCTGCCCAAGACAGAAGCAACCACTGCAGGCCAGCTCCGACAGCACACAGCACAGGGGCAGTACTCCTCCTCCAACTTTCTCGGTTCTTCTTCCTGGCAGGTTCCTTAGTTCAGTAGTAATCTAAAGTTCAGGGGTCTGGGGCCCACTTTTTATAGCACAAATTCCTTTATCTCTGGTGGCAGAGAAGCTCTTTGCCCAGCCAAAACCAGTTATGTCCTCTCTGATGCAGCTGCCCGGCAGGAGGTGGAGACAGCATTGTCCCAGGTAGACCAGGCCCATTCAGGTGTGAAAGAAATCTCCTCCCCCTACTTTAAATGCAGCCCAGGTCTATTCAGCCCAGCCCTGACTCATCCAGGAAAGGCAGGACACACTTCGACCCCCCTCCCCCCCCGGTGGCCATCTGAGAGAATGCACATCCCCAGCACCTGTCATTTAAAAGCCAGACAGTCAATCCACAAACCAGCAGAGGCACACAGGATGGCTAAGCAAGAAAATACCCAGTTTCTAAAAGTGGTATTTTTAAATACACAATATAAAAATCATCTTTATTAAAAGATGCATTTTTAGAATTCTGAGTTCAGGCATACTAAACTCCATCTTTCTATCTTGTCCCAATGGGAAGTTATATTTATAAGATGTTATAACTCCGCCTTTCTCGCCAGGTGGAGTTGCTGGTTACAACTTCAGGACCTCAGAGACCATTGGGGCTGGATTTGTCGTTTCTGGGACTCTTATCACGGAGCCTCCAGATGGGATTCCCTGTGAGATTGAGATACATTTGCCGAGAGGAACTTTTTAAACTCTTGCTCATACTTATGATATATATCGCTGTGTACTATTATACGATTGTTGGGTACGGACCCTGAAATTACACGCTTACACCGATTATATAGATCGCTGTGTACAGCTACTCACTCACTAGAACCCCATTAAGGGGAGGCTATTAGGGATTATACCTAAACCCTTTCGATTTCTAACTTCATGTTGATCATTGCAATTTATTTTTTATGCCCTGAAGAAGTTCTTTTGTAAAGAACGAAACGGGTTGGCTGATGTCTGACTGCATGTTGTACTATATGAGTAAAAGAAACATAAAGGACATCTGAATTTGAACTTTTTTTCTGGTGCACCTTCCATTAGTTTAGAAACACACTGGTGCATACACTGACCTACCCAGGCTCACACTGATGCATATGCTAACATATCCAGGCACATACTTATGCATACACTAACACACACAGGCACACACTGATGCATACACAGACACACCCAGAGACTTACAATGCAAACACTGACACACCGAGGCATACAGCAATGCAGACAATGACAAACCCAGCCAAACACTAATGCATCCAATAGCAACCCAAACACATACGGATGCACACACTGACACACCCAGGAACTTACAAATGCGGACACTGACATATCCAGGCATACAGAAATCCAGACACCAACACACCCATCCAAACACTTAAGCATTCAATAAGTCACCCAAGCACACAGTGTTGTATATATTGACACACCCAGGCATACATGAAAGCAGACATTGACATACCCAGGCATACACCAACACAGACACTGACACATGTATTCTAACTCTAATGCATCTATTAAGACACCCACATACACACTGACGCATAGAGTGACACACCCAGGATGACACTAATGCATACACTGACACACCTCGTCATACACTAATGCAGGCAGTGACATGGCCAAGCATACACCTCCTCAGGCACAGACACACCCAGCCAAACACTACTACATCCAATAATACACCCAGGCATAAACTCATGCCCACACTGACACACCCACTCTCACACCGACACAGTCACTAACACATTAAAAACACATAGTTAGCTCTTTGTTTAAGTAGATGGTGGTTCTAACGCAAACCTTTTTTTAGAAGTCTTTGTAATAGATTTTTAGTTGTTTTCTTTGTTTTTTAAACAAAAAGTGAACAGGGTAGTAAAAAGGGTAAGGGTGGGGAAATGCAAAAAAAGCAACTGGCTTCACTCTTCCACAAATGTTATGTAGTCACTGGAAGCAAAAGAAAAAACACACTAACAGCAATTCTTCTTCACTGTGTCCAAGAATGCACCCACAGAAGACAGATTTACAGTGACAGGCATGTGGCATATCGTGCTGTGAATTACCATGCCACTCAATTCCTCACAGGCAGCTGGTATTGTAATAACTGAAGCTGATGATGGTTCTCCAAAGGGTGCTGTAGCGGGTGACTATCCCGCTGCACCTGCTTTCGCTCACATCATCTGGTTGTAGACCTTTTCAAGAATTATTTTTAGGTGCTTCCATATGGAACTAGTCCCATATGAATACTTATTCCCAGGGCCTCTGGATAACTGCTTGCCACAAATATTGCACTGCACACATTTTTATGTTATCTTATTTTCTACAGAAGCTATAGTAAAGTGCTTCCACACATCACTTTCTTTTCTGCGAGGTGGTGTGTCTTCCTCCTCATCCTCTGCAGGTTATGAATGCTCATCCTGGACTGACGATGTAGCTTCAGCCATTGTCTAAAAGCAGAGCAGCACTGGCTCTCAATCCTTTTTCTAAAGACTTCACTGGAGAAGTAACTGCTTTTGGGTGTGGTTTTCCAAGTGGAAGGGTGGGATCTTAATGTATCCAATCAGAAGGCAAGGTTTGGGTGTGTTTTCGAGTGAATTCGCAAATCAGGTCCGTTAATTCACGGATTTGTGAAACTGTTAAAATGGGAAGCTTTTTTGAAAAACAGATATAAGGTAAATTATATATTCTTGTAAATATGTTAACACTGATGCGATTACTGACAATGAAGAGGTGTACACATATGCACAGTAATTTATAACATTTTCTGTGAAGCCCTGAATTCGGAGTTGCAAATCCGTTTCGATCACGTAATCAGGAGTAAAAATCACAGAGTAGTAGTCAGTCAATTTTGCGGACCTGCAAAGGTACTGCGGTACTCCAAAAATATTTTTAAAAAAATAACATTTGTTTAATTACACTAAAAAAAATGCACTTTACATTAACTACATATGTGATTTTTATGTTTTTAAACGCATCAAAAGTATATTTATAAACAAAAAAGAATGTCTACAGTGCAAAAAAAACTAAATTAAAAATAAAAATAAATTGTAATACACTTTAAAAATACACACAAATGAACTAAAATACTAAACATTAGTATTTTAGAAATGAAATTTGAAAAACCTTTGAGATTCACTGAAAAAAACAATGGTTATAGGGACGTTATATTTAGGCAATAGTATTTGAAAAAAACGTTATAGTTAGGCCCGAATTTCACTCGTACAAAACCATAGACATTTAGCAATTGCAGTTCCTTGAACTTACCATAACTTATACCCCAATGCACCGCTTATAACCTCACATATTACATCACTCATGACATGGTTAGTGACATCACTGATGACATCTCAAATGACATCACTGAAGACATCACTGATGTAATCATCAATAGAACCACTCACATACCCACTCACACTCCATACAACCTCTCATACACCCACTCACATACCCACTCTACCACTCACATACCCCTTCACAAACCCATTCACATACTCACAAACACCTACACACTCATTCATACAGCCAGTCATACATCCTCTTACTGACCCGTACACCCACTCACACTGCCACTCATTCACCCATAAAGCTACTAACTGAGCTACTCACTCACCCATACAGCCACTCACACATCCATTCACTCATCCACAAAACCACTTATATACCCATTCGCACATCTATACAAGTGCTTACACACCCACTCACTTACCTACACAGGCACTAATACAGACACTGACTGTGTAATACAGCTACTTGCATACCCACTGACCTACCCACACACCCACTCAAACAGCTACTCATTCAAACATATACTCACTTACATACCCAGTCACTCACCCATTGAACACCTCATGCAGCCACTGAGTCCCTGATACAGCCACTCATATACCCACTCACCACTCACAAACCCATATCCACTCACAACCCACTCACCCACCTATACAGCTACTCACACATCCACTCACTCACCAATACAGCTACTCACACAGCCACTCACTCACCCATACAGCCACTCATACACCCACTTATTCACCCATACAGCCACTCATGCACCCATTATCCCATCTGTACAACCACTCACACACACTCACTCACTCACAATACAGTCACCCATACAGCTACTCACACCTTCTTATTCACCCATACGGCTACTCACACACCTACTTATTCAACCATACAGCTACTCATACACCCACTTATTCACCAGTACAGGCACTCACACACACACCCACTCACATACCCATACAGACACTCACACACCCACTCACACACTGATAAAACAGTCACACAGCCACTCACTCAATATGTGTTAGAAATAGTTTCACTCATTAGTAGTACACAAACTATACTAATTTAACTTTTGTGGCTCCTTAGTATATATTTTTAACACACATTAAATTCTTAAAAAACACTTTCAATCAATGGATGATGTAATTTGAGATGTCATCAGTGATGTCACTGACCATGCCATAAGTAATGTAATATGTGAGGTCATAAGCAGTGCGTTGCGGGGGCATGAGTTATAGTTAGCTCACTTAACTATAATTGTTGAATTTCTATGGTATGGTATAAGAGAAATCTGAGCCTAACTATAACGCCCTTGTAATATTTAGTTTTTTCAGAGAATTTGTAACGTTTTTTTATTACTATTTCCTAACTATAACATCCCTGCAACCTTTGCTTTTTCGTTTCCTAATTGCCTCAGGGACCACCACCTCCTAGGTGCACAAAAGAACTGTCAATAAGGGAGAGGGGCCCGTGCAGCCTTCCTCCTGGGCCATATATGACCCCAGGGACCACCACCTCGATGGGGCCAGCCCATGGAAACAGAAGGAAGGGACTGGGAGGCCCCCCTCCAGGAGCCATTATTTGCCCTGGGGACCCCCACCCACCCATGGCCTCTATCTACTATTTCCTGAGGTGTCCACCCTTGGGAGATGGCTGTTTGCTTTCGCTTGACTCCAAGCCAGAGCAAACGCTTACTCCGCTCCCACCAAGAGGGAGCTGTCCAATTGCTCCCGCATGCTGGGAGTTAAGTTTTTATCTGTTTCCCTGCCTGCTTTTAAGCAGGGACACATATGAGAATATTGCTTCCCCATACAGGGAGCTGCATGTTGAGCAGGAATCTGGGTGCGGGAGCAATGCCAGGGACCACAGGGGCATTGAGGCTGGCCCGGCAGTCCCTAACACTACACAGTGGGTGCTCTGGGTGGGCTCCAGGGCACCCCGCAGCAGGAGGCCAGACCCCAGGGGATGGGATTCCTGAGGCTAAATCAGCCCATGGTTGGGCTGCACGGACCCCTTCCCCCATTGAATTTTGGCTGGGTCCCAGGGGATGGGGTCCCAGGGGCTGAAATCTGTCTTGGGATGGGGCAGCGCAGCCTCCCTCCCCAACGGAAAGCAATTTCATATATAAACATAGCATTTGCTTCAATTGAAGCTCCATGTCTGCAAAGGACAAATGATCCTGACCTCCTCAATTGACACAGGTAAAGCAAATGTGTTTTCTCTGCAATTCCACATTGAAAAACAATATGAAATGATTCATGGAGGCGATGCATTGTTGATCTATCAGAGTGCCATCTGTAGTGACTGAGACAAGTGGGTTGTATCTTGTCCTTGCCTAGTGAGAGCAGAGTCCATGGTTCTCCCTTTAAATTACCATGAGTATTTAAATGTCCAAATCACTTAGAAGCTTCGCCTGTTTGGCCCCGCCTACTTTAGTAGTATGTAAAGGTCTTCCTTCCTTTTGCCAGGATGAAGGACTGCTTAACAAGAAGACACTTATGCACCCAGTTTCAGAACAACTCATACTCTCACATACCTACTCACAGACCCACTCAGAGACTCACACACTCACTCACATACTCACTCAGACACTCATGCTCTCACTCACAGATTTACTCACACACTCATAGAGGTACATGTACACCCACTCAGACATTCTCACACCCACTAACAGACCCACTCAGACACTCACTTAGATACTCATGCACCCACTCACATAACCACTTAGTTACACACCCACTAACAGACCCACTCAGACACTCACACACCCACTCTAATACCCAAAGAGACACTTATGCACTCACTCAGACACACACTCTCAAAGGTTACAGTTATGAAATAAAAATTAAAAAACCTTAGAAGTTCACAAAAAAACTAAGGTTACAGGGATGTTATAGTTAGGAAATTAACATTAAAAAGAGTAGAAATTCACACAAAAAAACAAAGGTTACACAGGCATTACAGTTTGTAAATAGAATTTTAGAAAACCTTAGAAATTCACAACAAAAAAACCAAAGGTTGAAGGGACGTTATAGCTAGGAAAAATAATGTTAAAAAAACATTAGAAATTCACTGAAAAAAAACAAAGGTTACAGGGATGTTATAGTTAGGCTCAGATTTCACTCGTACAAAACTATTGAAATTCAGCAGTTATAGTTAGTTGAGCTAACTATAACTTACATCCCTGGAATGCACTGCTTATGACCTCACATAGTACATCACTCATGAGATGGTTAGTGGCATCACAGATGGCATCTCAAATGACATCACAGATGACATGTTAAACAGAACCACTTACACACCCACTCACACCCCTATACAACCTTTCATATACCCATTCACACCCACCCAACCAGTCACATACTCATTCACAGACCCTCACTCCCTCATGCAGCCACTCACACAACCACTAACTCACCCATACAGCTACTTAAACAACCTGTCACACACCCATACTGCCACTCACACAAGCACACATTTACCCATACAACTACTCACACACCCACTTATTCACCTAAAGAGCCACTCACTCACTCATCAATACAGCCTCTCAACAGAGACACTCACTAACCCATAAAAGCACTCACACACCCAGACAACCACTTGCATAGCCATTCACACAAGCACTCTTACATCAGCTCCCTCACCCATACAGCCATTCACACAGACACTCACTCTCCATTATAGCTAGTCCCACATCAACTCACTTAACCAAACACCCACTCAAACAGCTACTCACTCACCCAGTCAGCAACATAAGTACCCAGTCACTTACTCATACAGCTATTTAGACACCCACTCACTCACCCATACAGACACTTACACATCCATTCACCCACACATACAGCAACTCACTCAGCCACTCACTGACCCATGCAGCCGCTGACACACCCACATAGCTACTCACACACCTGCTCATACACCCATACAACCACTAATTCTCCCACTCACACACCCATACAGCAACTCACACATCCACTCACACATGGATACACAAAGTCGCACAGCCACTCACCTAATATATGTTAGAAATAGTATATTAATTTAACTTTTGTGGTACCTTGGTATATATGTTTAACACTCATAAACCTTTAGAGAAACACTCACAATCATTGGATGATGTCATCAGTGATGTCATCAATTATGTCATTTGAGATGTGATCAGTGATGTCACTGATCATGTAATGACTGATGTAATATGTGAGGTAATTAGCAGTGCATTACGGGGAGTGAGTTAGAGTTAGCTCAGCTAACTATAACTGCTTTAATTCTATGGTTTTTTTAATGAGTGAAATCTGAGCCTAACTATAATGTCCTTGTAACCTTTGTTTTTTTCAGTGAAGATATATATATATATATACCTTGGAATTAGGCCTTTCACACTGTCACAAGAACAGTTTTTAGTATTCACAAAGTAGGCTAGATCTGCACAAGTATGTGCAAAAATTGAAATTAACTAAGATGCACAAAATGCGAGAAACATCTTCACAGATATTAGCCCCCCCAGAGAACCTCCAAGAACTCCCATGCATAATAACTTACTAGTCTCTGACATGGATATATTGGAAGATCTATGGAGTCTACAGGAAGAAGCAGAAATGACTCAAAACAAGCAAACCTCTTGGACACAGGAGCTCACAAATTTAGGAATAGAAGGGGAGGAGTCACCCCATTTCAACCTAAATCTAGATATGTACCGCAAATCTCAAGGGACAATCTAGACATCTTTTCGGGGAATGTTATTAAAGACTTGCAAAGTTTATACAGGCCATCTAGTAGTAAAGGAATATGGCAAAATGAAAGGGACAAAATGCTCTTTTCCATAGTGAAGAAAATCAAGGATGCAAAGGCTGTGATAGTGAAACCATCTGATAAAGGAGGAAATAACGTACTATAGGACAAGCAGCAGTACCAAGCAGAGACATTAAATCAATTGAATAATGTAGAATCGTACAAATGAATAACTATGGATGAATACATGAATGTGAAGGAAGAATTTGATGGCAGGTTGTTATTATGGAGAAATCAAGAACTTCTCAGTTGGGTTTAATACAGTTTCCTCAAGCAAGATCAACTGGTATTGTCAGTGTTGTACTTAATACCAAAAATTCACAAGGCTTTAAAAGAGCCACCGGGCAGACCTATTATTTCTGCTCAGAACAGTATATTTGAAAAGGTATCCAAAGATATTGACTATTTTTAAATCCAATCGTGGCTGCCCTTCCACTATGTATGAAGGACTCCATTGATTTTTTAGGCGTATTTATGATGTTAAATGGGAATCTGATATGATGTTAAAGACACTTGATGTATCCACACTTTATACCAGCATTAGACATAAGGACAGCCTGAAGGCAGTCCAACATTTTCTGCAAATGAGACCAATAGGATATGCTACACAAAATGCCATGATATTGGAAAAGATTGAATTGTGCCTTACTAAGAATATCTTTGTATTTGATGGTGAATTGTTTCAGCAACAACAGTGACCAAGGAGCTGCCTGCTCTGAAACACGTAAGGCAATTAAATGCATCTGAATGAAAATGCCAGTTTCCTTTTATTAAAAGAATCAGTGAAAATCATCTGCTTTTCGAGTGCGTCTTCAACTGGGGATGTTTTGTTGAACGATTTATGACCAGCAGTCCAGCTGGGAAGACAGCACCACCCCTGAAGGTCAAGGTTAGGGGGCCACGAGGACATGGAACTACTCCGAGTCTTCCTTAGTGGAAAAGCAGAAAAGAAAAAATAAACTGAACATTTTCATCTCGGAGGCCCACTGGAGGGCTTTTAAATTAAATGAACATTTTGCTACAGCACAGAAACCTACTAAAGGTAAAGGTATTTTGAAAGTGCACTACTGATCCCAGCATGCAACACTTAGTTGAAATCACCTGTGAGGCCCACTGAGAGCTAATTAAATAGACATGCAGAGGGGAGTGCCTTTTCACCATTTCTGTGCAGTATCATGGAGCCTGTGACCAAGGAGCTGCCTGCTCTGAAACGCTTAAGGCAATTAAATGCATCTGAATGAAAATGCCAGTTTCCTTTTATTAAAAGAATCAGTGGAATTCATCTGCTTTTCAAGTGCGTCTTCAACTATGGATGTTTTGTTGAAAGATATATAAATATATATATATATATATATATATATATATATATATATATATATATATATATATATATATAATATATATATATATATAAATATATATATATATTTATATATATTATCTACTGGCGGTCGCCAGTAGATAGTTATAGTTAGGACCTATTTTTCATAGGAAATCCACAACATTCTATTTGAAATAACTTTGGCGCCGGTTGACGAATCTTCGCGAAATTTTCAAAACTTATGGCCCGCTCCTATCCTGAAAGTTTCAGGGTGATTTGGCAAGTGGGGGCCGAGAAAGAAGGGGGGTCCCAAAACGTGTTTCCCCATGCAATTTTCCGTAGGAACCTTTCATCGCAGCTACAGCCCGAACTGCTGAACGGAATTACACCAAATTTGGCAAAAAGGTAGCCCTTGGTTCAGAGTCGTGCCTTTTGCTTAAATGGTGTAAATCCGTTCAGTAGTTCCTGAGAAAATCAAAAGTAAAATTACATATATATCTATGGCCGAGTAGGGTCCGCGTACCCTCCCGATCACGAGCTGCATGCTAATTGGCTGTGAAGTGGCTGTCAAAACTCCAAATCAGGAAGTGTTGGCAGCCATTTTGTGCCTCGGTAGAACCGAGGCACAGAAACAAGTCGCAAAACGCAAAAAGGGGGCAGGGTAGAAACACCCTGACCCCCTACGTCTGCTCAGGGGGTCCCACAAGGACCCCCTGGGCAAAAAAAAGCACTTTAAAAAAAAAAAAAAAAATCAACGGGATGCGCTTAGGGTGCGCGGATCCCGCCGTGGAAAAAAAAAAATCGGCGCGGATCCCGCCGTGATAAAAAAAAATTGAAGCGCGCTTCGATGCTATTTTGCCCCCGGTGGGCCAAGTCCCGGGGGCATGCGGGGGTTGCCTTATATTTTATGTGGGGGCCTCTAAGGCCCCCCAAGCCCCGGGAACCGCCACCCCCTGGGGCTTTAAATAAATAATGCTGGTGGGGGGGCACATGGCCCCCCCACAGCCCCAGGGACCACCACCCCCCGGGGCTTATTTTTTTTTTAAAATAAATGACCTGTGTGGGGGGGCTCCAGCCCCCCACACGCCCCGGGGACTGCCACCTCCACGGGGCACTAACAAAATAAATGTGGGGGTCCGTTTCGGACCCCCGAAGCCCCAGGGACCACCACCTCCCCGGGGCTATGTAGATGTTGGGAGGGGGGCCGCGCGGCCCCCTCCTGGAGCCTGTGGTGGCCCTGGGGACCGCCACCCCCAGGGCCGGCTCCTGCAGTGTCCCGGGTGCCTACCCCGGGACACTGCTGTTTGCAATGGCAGGACGGGAGCCTCGCAAAGCTTGCTTTGCTTCATTGAAGCGAGAGCAGGAAACCTGCTTTCACTTCAATGAAGCAAAGCAGATTGCTTTCCATAAGGGAGCTGCATGTCAGCAGCTCCCCTTATGAAAAGCAATGCCGGCTCCCGCAGGACGCAGGGAGCCGGCGGGACCGTGCAGGGATTGGGGGTCACGCAGCCCCCCTCCCCAAAAATAAAATTTTAAAAAAATAAATAAATAATGTAAAGGCCGGCCATGGGGGATGGGGTCCCCGGGGCCTTAAATGGCCTGAGGAGGGGGGCCACGCAGCCCTCCTCCAAATATTTATGTTTTTGAAAAAAGAGGGCATGCCCCGGGGGATGGGGTCCCCGGGGCCAATCGAGGCCCAGGAAAGGGGGGCCACGCAGCCCCCCTCCCATACAAAAAAAAATAAAGAATAAAAAAAAAAGACCGGCATCGTGCCGGATGCCCCACCCCCTCCCTGCAGCAGTCTGCAAATGCGCCCCCTGGCGCGTTGTAAGAAGGGGAAGTAATTCCCCTTGAATGCTGGGGGTCCCTGGGGGCCAACTAGCCCACCAGGAACCTCCAGTATGTGCCAGGGAGCTGCGTTGCAGAGAGGTGTACAGAGGCCACGCCCCTTTTTACACCTCTCTGCAATGCAGCTCTGTGGCACTTTTTGGAGGTACATGGTGGGCTAGTTGGACTCCAGGGACCCTCAGGATTCAAGCGGACTTAATCCCCCAACTTAAAACGCGCCACAGGCGCGTTTGCACAGTGGTGAAGGGAGGGGGCGGGGCTTGAGGTGACATGTGTGCAATCAGGCCCTGTGGCGTGTTTTAAGTTGGGAGATTAAGTCCCCTTCAATCCTGAGGGACCCTGGAGTACAACTAGCCCACCAGGTACCTTCAGTAAGCACAACAGAGTTGCGTTGCAGAGAGGTGAAAAAAGGTGCGTGGCCTCGGAACGCCTCTCTGCAACTCAGCTCTGTGGTCCTAACTGTAGGTACCTGGGGGGCTAGTTGGGCCCCAGGGACACTCAGGATTCAAGGGGACTTAATCCCGCAACTTAAAACATGCTCTGTAGCGCATTTTAAGAGGTAGTTTTAATCCCCCTGCCCTATTATGTACTAGGGACTTACAGAGGAGGTCATGCTAATCACAGGGGTACCCCAACGCATAGTGTTCCCTAGTGTATGTAGGTGTTTTAACTGTATTCTAAATGTGTTTTAGCATAGCACTGGCTCTGGTTAGTCAGAGTCAGTTACCACCAGTACACGTCGGAAAAAGTTGTGGGCACAGGATGATTTTGGAACAAGGCCTCTTTCTGCTCCTGTGTTGGTTCTTTCTGCACATCTTTTGCTTCTTCCTGCACTTTTCTTCGTCTTTGTGGACTTCTGTTGCTTCTTTCTGCATTTCTTTTGCTTCTTTCTGTGCGTTTTTTCTTCTTTCTTCACATGTCCTACCTCTGTTGGCATAGTTACAAACTAGCATTTAAAAAACCTTTGAAATTCACTTAAAAAACCATAGGTTTCAGGCACGTTATAGTTAGAAATTAGCATTTAAAAACCTTTGAAATTCACTTAAAAAACCATAGGTTTCAGGCACGTTATAGTTAGAAATTAGCATTTAAAAAACCTTTGAAATTCACTGAAAAAACCATAGGTTTCAGACACGTTATAGTTAGAAATTAGCATTTAAAAAACCTTTGAAATTCACTGAAAAAACCATAGGTTTTAGGACAGTTATAGTTAGTTGGACATTTCACTCGTACAAAACCCGTGAAATTCCCCGTTATAGTTAGTTCAGCTAACTATAACTCGCGCCCCATAATGCACTGCTGATGACGTCACATATCACATCACTCATGACATGGTCAGTGACATCACTGATGACATCACTGATGACATCTCAAATGACATCACTGATGACATCACTGATGACATCATCCACGTGATAATCTGATGCACCTCCTCACACCCTAATATAACCTTTGATACACCCACTCTAAATTACAGACTGCCATTCGCAAAACCATAGACACTCCAACACCAATAACTACATACCCACTCACTGATTCTTAGGTCTACACACACACATCCACTCACTCACCCGTACAGTCACTCATACTTACGGTCACTCAGTACAGGACTATCATGTAAACTCATACTCCTATATAGACACTCAAACACCGCCACTCATCCATAGAGGTACTCACACACCTAGTCAGTCATGCAAATAATTAAACACACTGCCATTTACTCACCTATACAGTTATACACACACCAGCTCACTTACTCATACAAATACTAGCACATTCTTACGCTCTTATTCAATCACTGATACAAGCACACACTCATCCATACAGTCACTCTCACAATCACACACTCTCGCTTATAGCTATTTATATACTCCAACACACATATATACTGCCTTTCACATATGTAGTTACTCACACATGTACAACTGGGACATACATTCACTAACTAACACACTCTTACACACACTTACCCACCCATACAGTCTATCACAGATGCACTCTTGAAACCATCCACCCAGTGAATCACCCACTCACACATCTATGCACAGAGTCGCACACACCCCACCCACACAAACACTCAGGTACCCATACAGATACTCAGACAACCAATCAATAACTCATATAGGCACTCATGTAGCTATTCACAAACCCATGCAGCCACTTACACAGCAACAGACAGACGGATACAGACATTCACCCAGTTTAGTCACTAACCCATGCATTCAGTAAGATACGTTTAATCCCTCACTTATAGAGTTAGTCACGCACATACTAAATCATCCATACAGACACTTATACACACACTCATTCTTCAATACGC
Source organism: Calotriton arnoldi (assembly GCA_963921515.1). Lineage (NCBI taxonomy): Eukaryota > Metazoa > Chordata > Amphibia > Caudata > Salamandridae > Calotriton > Calotriton arnoldi. The sequence continues at coordinate 214,271 of CAWUFW010017936.1, forward strand.
CTTTCCCTATATATATTAAAAATATTTAAACTTTACAGAAACACACAGTCACTGGATGATGTCATCAGTGATGTCATTTGAGATGTCATCAGTGATGTCATCAGTGATGTCATCAGTGATGTCACTGACCATGTCATGAGTGATGTAATATTTGACGTCATCAGCAGTGCATTGCGGGGGCGCAAGTTATAGTTAGCTGAACTAACTATAACGGGGGGATTTCACGGGTTTTGTACGAGTGCAATGTTCAACTAACTATAACTGTCCCTAAAACCTATGGTTTTTTCAGTGAATTTGTAAGGTTTTTAAATGCTAATTTCTAACTATAACGTGCCTGAAACCTATGGTTTTTTCAGTGAATTTCAAAGGTTTTTTAAATGCTAATTCCTAACTATAACATGTCTGAAACCTATGGTTTTTTTCAGTGAATTTCAAAGGTTTTGTAAATGACAATTTTTAAATGTATTAATTGTTATCTTTATTTGTTTGATACTGATTTACTACATTTTTTTAAACTATTTATTTTTAGATATTTTACTTTTTAAATTATATTGTAATTACATTATACATTACATTACAAAATATACTTTCTCCTAATGAATTACTTTAGTTTAAATACTTTGCAAATAGGCAATAGACTTTTAAGTACAGTAGTTACAGTTGTTGCAATGGGCAACACAATTTCAAACACAATGCAACATTGAGCTCAATGTGAATTTCTAGTTAAATGCAATTAGTTACTTTATGGATTACTTTTCTAACCACAGGACTGGATCCTAGATTCAGTCCTGGGACATCTCCTGTAAACAGTTGAGTAAAAGCGTTTTGGTTACAGTAGTGATTTGTAAGGAATATTATTGTATTTTAAAAGTTGACACTTAGAAACTTTTTCACATAGAATCACCAGTGTTATCCTATGGGAGGAAATTCACTTAGCAGGTAAGTAGTGTTATCGTTACTTTTTCTTACTCAGTGGTGGATCCTGGATCCAGCACTGGTGCATCTACTGTAAACAGTTGAAAGAATGCGTTTAAGTCATACAGGCGATTTTTAAGGAATATTTGTAGTTTGTAAAAATCGACACTTTGAAACTTTTCTGATGAAAACCAGACAATGGATTCCTAAGGAAGGAAATACAAGTTACTGGTAAGTACGGTTAGAATTACTTTTCAGGGTCAGTGCTGGGCTAAAAGATGCAGCACTGGGTTCTCTCCTGATAACAGGTGAGTAAATCGGAATTCGTAGTTCGGCTGATTTTAGAGGAATATTATAAAGTTCCAAAACTCCACACTTAGAAGAATTTCCAAGTGAAACCAGTCAATGTTAGCCTATGGAAGGAAATTCAAGTTACTGGTAAGTACAGTTAGAATTACTTTTCAGGATCTGTACTGGGCTCAAAGATGCAGCACTGAGGTCTCTCCTGATAACAGGTGAGTAAATCGGAAGTCGTAGTTCGGCTGATTTTAGAGGAATATTTGTATGTTTCAAAAATCGACAGAAACTTTTTCAGCAAAAAGCAGGCAATGATATCCTATGGAAGGAAATTCAAGTTACTGGTAAGTACGGTTAGAATTACTTTTCAGGATCAGTACTGCGCTCAAAGATGCAGCACTGAGGTCTCTCCTGATAACAGGTGAGTAAATCGGAATTCGTAGTTCGGCTGATTTTAGTGGAATATTATAAAGTTCCAAAACTCCACACTTAGAAGAATTTCCAAGTGAAACCAGTCAATGTTAGCCTATGGAAGGAAATTCAAGTTACTGGTAAGTACGGTTAGAATTACTTTTCAGGATCTGTACTGGGCTCAAAGATGCAGCACTGAGGTCTCTCCTGATAACAGGTGAGTAAATCGGAATTCGTAGTTCAGCTGATTTTAGAGGAATATTATAAAGTTCCAAAACTCCACACTTAGAAGAATTTCCAAGTGAAACCAGTCAATGTTAGCCTATGGAAGGAAATTCAAGTTACTGGTAAGTATGGTTAGAATTACTTTTCAGGATCTGTACTGGGCTGAAAGATGCAGCACTGAGGTCTCTCCTGATAACAGGTGAGTAAATCGGAATTCGTAGTTCTGCTGATTTTAGAGGAATATTTGTATGTTTCAAAAATCGACACTTAGAAACTTTTTCAGCAAAAAGCAGGCAATGATATCCTATGGAAGGAAATTCAAGTTACTGGTAAGTACGGTTAAAATTACTTTTCAGGATCAGTACTGGGCTCAAAGATGCAGCACTGAGGTCTCTCCTGATAACAGGTGAGTAAATCGGAATTCGTTGTTCGGCTGATTTTAGAGGAATATTTGCACAATGGTGAAGGAAGAGGGTGGGGCCTGAGGTGACATGTCTGCAAACACACCCTGTGGCGCGTTTTAAGTTGGAGAATTAATTCCTCCTCAATCCCGAGGGACCCTAGGGGCCAACTAGCCCACCAGATACCTCCAGTATGCGCCAGAGAGCTGCGTTGCAGAGAGGTGTTCAGAGGCCACGCCCCTTTTTACACCTCTCTGCAACGCAGCTCTGTAGCGCTTTCTGGACGTACCTGGTGGGCTAGTTGGCCCCCAGGGACCCTCAGGATTGTAGAGGATTTAATTCCCCATCTTAAAACGCGCCACGGGGCCTGTTTGCACACATGTCACCTGAAGCCCCGCCCCCTCCCTTCACCACTGTGCAAACGCGCCCGTGGCGCGTTTTAAGTTGGGGGATTAAGTCCCCTTGAATCCTGAGGGTCCCTGGGGTCCAACTAGCCCACCAGGTACCTCCAGTAAGCGCCACAGAGCTGCGTTGCAGAGAGGTGTAAAAGGGGCGTGGCCTAGACCACCTCTCTGCAACGCAGCCCCTGGCGCATACTGGAGGTTCCTGGTGGGCTAGTGGCCTCAGGACCCCAGTATTGAAGGGGAATTCATTTCCCAACTTAAAACGCGCCACAGGCGCGTTTGCAGAGTGTTGCTGGGAGGGCGGAGCCTCGGCACGATCGCGTGTTTTTGTTTTTTGGAAGGGGGCTGTGTGGCCCCTCTTCTTTTGACTTTTTTTGGGCCCTGGGGACCCCATCCCCCAGGGCCTGACCCCTTTTTTGATAAAAAAAAAAAATAAATTACGGAAAGGGGGCCGCGTGGGCCCCCCTCCCGTGGCCAATTCCGGCCCCGGGGACCCCATCCCCCGGGGCATGGCCAAATATATATTTTGGTTTATGGAGGGGGGCTGCGTGGCCCCCCTCCTGAGGCCTCTACTGGCCCCGGGGACCCCATCCCCTGGGGCGGCCTTTATTTTTTAAATTTTTTTTTTTAAAATCTTTTAATTATGGGGAGGGGGCCGTGTGGCTCCCCTCCCGAGCCACTACTAGCCCCGGGGACCCCATCCCCGGGGCTGGCCCTCTCTGTTGGGGACCGTGGGGGTCCCCAATGCCCCCACGGTCCCGCCGGCTCCCACGTCCTGCGGGAGCCGGCATTGCTTTTCCACATGGGGAGCTGCTAAGATGCAGCTCCCCGTGTGGAAAAGCAATCTGCTTTGGTTTTGGAAGAGAGCAGGTTTCCTGCTCTCTGTTCCAAAACCAAAGCAGTTTGCTATGACAGGACGGGAGCTGCGAGGCTCCCGTCCTGTCATAGAAACTACAGTGTCCCGGGGGTAGGCACCCCGGGACACTGCAGGAGCCAGCCCTGGGGGTGGCAGTCCCCAGGGCAATAAAGGGCTCCAGGAGGGGGGCCGCGCGGCCCCCCTCCCTTCACATGCACAGCCCCCGGGAGGTGGTGGTCCCGGGGGCTCGGGGGTCTTTCCGGACCCCCAAATTAGCATTTTTTTTTTGTGCCCCGGGGAGGTGGCGGTCCCCGGGGCGTGAGGGGGGGCTTGAGCCCCCCACACAGGTATATTATTTTTAAAAAGAAGCCCCGGGGGTGGCGGTCCCCGGGGCTGCGGGAGGGCTGAGAGCCCTCCCGCACCATTTTGTTTAAAGCCCCGGGGGTGGTGGTCCCCGGGGCTTGGGGAGCCTTAGAGGCCCCCATATAATTAATAATAAACCCCGCATGCCCCCGGGACTTGGGCCACCCGGGGCCAATTAACTCACAAAGCGCGGGAGCCCGCGCTTCGTTTTTTTTTTTAGCGGCAGGATCCGCGCACCCAGCGCGTTTTATGCCGATTTTTTAAAAAATATATTTTTTTTTTTGGCCCTGAGCAGGCCTAGGGGGTCAGGGTGTTTCTACCCTGCCCCCTTTTTGCGTTTTGCGCACTTGTTTTACTGCTTTCTTGTTCCTCGGTTCTACCGAGGAACAAGATGGCTGCCAACACTTCCTGGTTTGGAGTGTTGACAGCCAATTAGCATGCAGCTCGTGGTCGGGAGGGTGCGCGGATCCACCGCGGCCATAGATATCGAAACTTTTATTTTGGATTTTCTATGCAACTACTGAACGGATTTACACCATTTTTAAAAAGGGTACTTTCTGAACCAAGCACTACCTTTTTGCTAAATTTGGTGTAATTCCGTTCAGCAGTTTTGGCTGTAGCCTTGCATAACATTTCCTATGGGAAATTGATTTTTTCACTCTTATTTTTTGAATTTCTCCGCAACTACTGAACGAATTTAGACCATTTAAAAAAAAGGTCGCTTTCTGAACCAAGCGCTACCTTTTTGCAAAATTTGGTGTAATTCCGTTCAGCAGTTTTAACTGTAGCCTTGCATAACATTTCCTATGGGAAATTGATTTTTTCACTCTTATTTTTTAATTTCTCCGCAACTACTGAACGAATTTAGACCATTTAAAAAAAGGGTGCTTTCTGAGCCAAGCACTACCTTTTTGCAAAATTTGGTGTAATTCCGTTCAGCAGTTTTGGCTGTAGCCTTGCATAACATTTCCTATGGGAAATTGATTTTTCACTCTTATTTTTTGAATTTCTCCGCAACTACTGAACGAATTTAGACCATTTAAAAAAAGGTCGCTTTCTGAACCAAGCGCTACCTTTTTGCAAAATTTGGTGTAATTCCGTTCAGCAGTTCAGGCTGTAGCCGTGGCTAAAATTTCCTATGGGAATTAACATGGAGAAAACACGTTTTGGGACCCCCTTTTTCTCGGCCCCGCTTGATGAATCACCCCAAAACTTTCAAGACAGGAGCGGACCGGAGCGCCCCACTAGTTTTGAAAATTTTGCGATGATTCGTCAAACGACGCCAAAGTTATTGGGAATAGAATGTTACGGATTTCCTATGGATAATAGGTCCTAACTATAACTATCTACTGGCGACCGCCAGTAGATAATATATATATATATATATATATATATATATATATATATATATATATATATAACGATTCCTCGTTCGCAACACTAAAAATAAAGTAATGGGCCACTTGTGGCATGCCCCGAGTGGACACTGAAGCACAACACTTTTTTTTTTTTTTAAAAAGACAAATGCTAGTAGGGCTGCCTAGGTCCCTGAGGCCTCCCCTGTGCCCCACAAAAATAAAAAATGTTCTGGGGTGCCCCGGGGGGACCTGGACACCCCTTCTTTTAAAAAATGGGATTAGTTGTGAAGTGTCCCGGAAGAGCACCGGGGCACAACACTTTAAAGAAAAACATGCCAGCTCCTACAGGGAGCCAGCAGGGCCATGGGTCCCTGGTGCTGCCCTGTGGACCCTTATTCACTGCTCCTTCAAGGAGCACCTCATAATGCCTTTTAGGTCTATTTACATATTTTTTGTTTTGGGAAATGCCACTGAAAGTGACAAGGACATCACCAAAAAATATTGTTAATGGTGATGGGAGCTGTAGGGAGTTCTTCAGCTTCCCAGCAAGAAAAAAAACATACTTTTCCGGGTCACTGAAACCACAACCCCAGATGAACTTACCATATTTTTCAAAAGCATTTTCTAAGCTGGAGCTTTTGCTCTATAGCTGGGATTGCAGTGCCACTAAAAGGCTTATGTATGGTTGCATTTTATATGATACAGTGTCTCCCATAAACTACAAGGCCTTTATGTAGTTGTTTTTAAGATTGAATTTTTCAGGGTGTAAAATGTTAAAAAGTTGAAGTAAGAGATATTGGGCCAGATGTACGACCCTACATTGCATGCGCAAACGGGTTTGTGACCCGTTTGCGCATGCAAAATGGCCCAGGGCCATGTACAATTCCTAAATAGCGAGTCGCAATTTATTTGCGATTCGCTATTTAGGAATTGCGAATCGCAATTAGAAAGGGCGTTCCCTTCCTAATTGCGTCCGCAAAGCAATGTATGAATGTTTTGTGACCGCAATTGCGGTTGCAAAACACTATGAAATTACCACCCTCTTCAAGAGGGTGGTAATACAGTCGCAATTTGGAAGGGTCCCCAGGGGACCCTTCCACTTTGTGACTGTCTCTAAAAATATTTTTAAGGGCAGGCAGTGGTCCCAGGGACCACTACCTGCCCTTAAAAATTAAACGAAAACGTTTCATTTTTGTTTTTTAAATGAATCCCGTATTCCTTTAAGGAAAACTAGAGGCATTTAAAAAAAAAAAAACGTCTTTATTTAAAAGCAGTCCCAGACATGGTGGTCTGCTGAGCCCAGCAGGCCACCATCCCTGGGAGGGCCTGTCATTCCCAATGGGGTCGCAAATTGCGAGAGGCTCATTAATATTCATGAGCCTCGCAATTTGCGACCCCATTGGGAATCGCAAACTGTGTTAAACACACTGTTGTACATGCCAAATAGCGCCTCACAAATTGCGAGTTGCCAATGAGTCGCAATTTGCGAGGCGCTATTTTGCAGGTCATACATCTGGCCCATTGTTTGTTTGTTTTTTCTTAAATTAAAAATAATGTATCTCAGTCTGCTTATTTTCACATTTTTCACCTCAAATTTAGAATTAATTGCAACTTCTACACTGTGCTGGCAGTAATGGGTGTATGATTACGGATTGCGGCACTTTTGTGCCGACTGAACGTCACTTTTTTGACGTTCCGATGGTTCAATGTGCCACTGCATATTTACAAGGCCACGTAAAGCCACTTTACGTGGCTTTTCATGGCCTTTTAAATATATGCCCCTTTTACATAGAATGGAGAATTAGCGTGTTTTCTTAGATCAATTATCTTAGTAAGGGATCCTCCCGTATCCATTTATTTCTCCAGGAAGACCAGATATTCCATAGTCTGTATTGGGATCTGAATCATACTTGGAAATTAAAAAAATCACTTTGTGTTCCATTAAAACACATTTTTGGGAATCAAAGTTTTAGGGCAATTTGTTTTTAATGCTTTTCTTCAAGCGTTATTTAGAAGAGAGAATAGTTGACTAGATCAGGATAAAACATCGGATTCCCTACATTGGGGCCGATTCCGATCTCGGCCGGTAGGGCTCCGAATCGGATTTGGCATAACCGGATCCGATTCGGAGCCCTATTTCCCGACCGATTAGTACGCGCGTCCGGACGAGCGAGTACGATGCGAATTCGCCGACCGACTCGTTCGGGCGTCCCAACCGCTCTGACCGACTCGTTCCCAGGTCTAACCGCACCGACCGACTCGCTCGGACACGATTCGCACCGCGCAATGGAGACGTTCCCCGGCCGGGTAAGTACGATGCGCGCCGTGAGCAGTCCGACCGACACGCGCCGTCCGGCTCGAAAGAGCAGTTGGAGCCGTGCTCGGGGTCCGTGTCGGACCCCCTGTACGCATAGCCACGCGAGTCGCACACAGGAGGGACCCATGGGTCCCCCTACCTGTGCGTGTACGGCGCGAGTCTCTTCGCCGCGTACCCACTGTAGGGGGCGCCCTTGTTCGCCTCGCACCCATTGAGGCAATGGGAGCCCGTGTACGCGTTGTACGACCGGCTCCCATTGACTTCAATGGGAGTCTGACCGACTCGAGTACGATAGCATACAGACGCATCGTACTCGTTCGGTCGGGCTGCACGGGTCCGATTCGGTCGGAAATCTCTCCGGGTCCGGCTCGGTCGGAGAGATTTCCGGCCCGAATCGGAATCGGCCCCTTAGTCTGTGACCTCCAGGAAGGTTACTTCCTGAACCGGGTTTCCAGTGACTGAACAGGAGTTTTGTTGAAGTTATTCCCCATTTTGGAGATCCATACCACTGGTAGTTAGACTTGTCCTGTATACCCACACCAGTGGTGGCAGTCATGTGCTCACTATCTGTACCAGTGGTTCTATTATTGAAAGCATTGCTAAGGTGATTTTATCCTTATTATCTACTTCCAGGAAAAACGTTTTCTTGTGTGAATGAAAGGCACTATTAGCAAGCAATGAAACTTTGCTAGTCCCAACTGTGCCAGAGTCAATAATACAACTACCTGAGTAGCTTTGACAAAGGTAAGTCTTATTGGTTCCCACATTTCACTGTTGGCTTGTGCTTGGTACAAAGTTGCCTTTGTGGGGCACTAATATCCTTTACCTCTGGACAACCTGGGGCCTTAAAATGGAGTATCATTTGCCATTTACTTAACGATATCAGGCACTTTCATCTCAAATGATGAAGACATAGAAAGGTCACTGAAGGAACAAAGGCTTTCCCTATAGCAATCCTGATCATACACTACACCTGCAACCCTTGTACTGGCCCATCTGTCCAATTAGTTTTGGGCCTTGTTTAGCACTCCAAGAACAAAGTGAAATAAGGTTCTCCACTTTAAATTAAATTGGCAAGAAAACAGTTTGTATTGGGAACAGCTGCCAAATGGAGTCCAACAGTCTCGGACGTCAGCTTCAGCGGCCATAATTTTGGTTCTTTGAGTATATTCCTGAGCGATGTATAGGAGCCCTGAGGGGACAAAAACTCAATGTACCCCTGCTTCTGAGTGAGACAGGTAGAAGGTACATGCATCATACGCAATGCAGCGGAGTCTTATAGAACCCTCATTGACTAGGGCATGAATACAGTACGCTGTGAGCTCTGCCAAAGAAGTGTACATAACTGGAACTGGTGGTTCAGGCTATTCAGCGAGACAAAAGAATGTGTGCAAGACATGGAGCAAAAAACACACCAATAATTGGAAAGAGCCAAGTAAGAAACAAAGTGAACTAGGAAGCAAAGTAACAATATTAATAACACTAAATGATCACACAGGAACAAAAAAACAACATTTATCTTGCTCTGTGAGAATCTAAAATAGAAACCTTGCTGATTACTAAAGAGACTTACATGAATATCCCCATCACTGATTGCTTGTCCCTGCCCCGTGCATATTCAGAGCTTTTCCCAAAGATTTCTGGGAAGCATGTATCTTAATTTATTTTGGGCCCTATGTTATCAAAGTAGTATTGTAAAACAAAGTAATAGCATTCATCCTTTCCAGAGAAGAGTAAAATGGGGCATAGAAGTAGTATGTGTTTGTAGCTACTTTAGCACCTGATTTAGGGGGATATTCACAAGAATGTGAGTTAAACATCTCCAAAAAATGTTAACGCAACTTCACACATCGCAGTCTATCGCGGGAAAATAACCCTGTGTTAACGTGGAATTCACAACACGGCGGTACCATGCGATAGTCTCCCGAAAACGCGGACAATGTCTGCGATACAACAACCGCGACGGTGATAAAAAACCCAAACCCCAACGCATAAAAAGACGTGATGGGCCCAAACGCGATAAGAAAACAGTGATAACCAGCGAGAAGCCAGCAACACCCACGCATAATGCGGGAAAAATCACAAGAACAGCATACGGAAAATGACACTAAAAAGAAAATGAACTGCGGAGTACCACGGATGCACCCTGACCGACTGCAGAGGACAACATGAACCCCACAATCCCCACGGAGGAACACCCAGGAATCCAGGGCTCGTGGTAGGGCAATGAGAAGAGGAAGACGGGGTACAGTCTGCAGGAAAACACGATCATCGTCACGGAGGAGATAGAACACCACCACCAACTGTACGTCACCTCCAACGTGTCATTGGCAACAAAGAGGCAAAGATGGCACACCATCTCGGACCATGTGAATGTCGTCGCAGCGCCGAGGAGGACAATGGAAGAGGACAAGAGGCGCTGGATTGATGTGAATGGCAAAACCAAGCAGAAACTCGCTGCCAACATGAAAGCAGCATCGCACATCGGAGTAGGGGGGCCAGCAGAACACCAGGAGCTGAATGACATGGAGTAGATGGTGGCCACAGTCATCAGTCGGGAGACGGTGACAGGAGTTGGGGATCCGGACACTGCCCAACATGACCCGACACTACATCAACAGGGTGTGTACCGACCAAGGAGTGGGGGGACGGGGGGAGATGGGCACAATGGCACACATGCACAATTAAGCAGAGCACACTGCACACCCACAATGACTCAGGATCATGTCCCTGATCCCACGGGAACACTTAGGCACACACACAAACACCAAGTAGTCCCACATACACCACGTGCCCAAAGGGGCACCCACCCAACACATCAACAATCACACAACCAACACATGCACACATGCGAAACACAGCAAACATGCATATACGTCAGCCACACTGACAATGCAAGAGACACCACATGACGAGTAGCATGGCTGCAGTCCAATCATCATGACAATGTTCACGGCACAACACTGAGGTGGCTGAGTGCGGACCACAACCCGAAAGGAGCAGGTCACACTCGGACACAACTACCTGCACAAACAACCCCTGACGTCAACGACACATCTGCGGACAAACCATGCCCAAGAGTCACAACTCGACAAAGAGCACAAGTTACCCAAGTCTGCAACATCTCAGCACTGTGGAAGCACAGAACTGAAAGGCACACCGCATGAAAGGGATAAGTGGCAGCCAAATCAGAGCCGCAGGAGCGACTCAACCACCGTGCAGCATACGCACATAAGAATAAGTGCACCTCGACATTGACAACATCGTGGTACAAACAGCAACACCTCCACAACAGAACACAGGACACAACTGGTGCCGCATATGTGCACAACATGGCCAATCACATCTGGCACAGCAGGAAACTGTGACATGAGAATGTACAAGTACAACCTGTAACCTACAAATTGTTTTTATTCACACATGCTGTGTTTGTGGACATTTTGTACTATCCCATGATTGCCAGGGACGGCCACCATGTGACGTGCTCATGTGAAGAAATTTGCAATGAGGGTGTTCCTACGGGCTATTCCTGCCGCAGCTGTAGTGGGATGTGGGCCACCTGCCCCATCGTCTTCATCATCATCCGGTACTTCTGGAACTTGGATCCATGGGGCATTGGTGCGTACACAGATGTTGTGCAACACACAACATGCAACGATCATCTTGCACATGATGTCTGGCCTGTACAGCAGCCTTCCACCTGTGACGTCCAGGCACCTGAAACGTGACTTCAACACGCCAAATGTGCGTTCCACGATGCCCCTGGTGCGTATGTGGGCCGCATTGTACTGCCTCTGGGCGGGTGTGTTCGGGTCTCGGAGGGGTGTCATCATCCAAGGGCAGAGTGCATAACCTTGATCACCTGTGACAGTGCAGAGAGAAAAGAGTCAATACTTGGTTCGGCATGATGTGTTGGCAGGCCCACTAGTCCAGTAACGCCTGTGCTGGCTGTGTGTGGGGTGAGTGTAAGCCAGCCCTCAGGGAGTAGCTGGTGTTGGCAACAACTTCAACAGTCATCAGGCACTCAGAAATGCAATGTTCGACCAGCAAGGGACCATGACTTGAGTTGCACAGAGTTAGTGGCCCCGGATGCACAGCGGCCGACACGGGCCTACCGCCATGGGACGCTGACTTGCGGGACACTGGGGTAGGGTCATGAGGGCAGAGCAGGGTCCCGTATGTATCAAAGGTGGTTTTCACGGAGTGTCTCGGGGGAGAGTGGGAGGTGTACCGCCAGGGTATAATGCAGAGGGCACATGGCAGCTGTGTCCGGCAACATGGCGGATATGAATGCCACAGACTCATGCCAAACACCAAGTCCGTACCTGCCACTTGCTGATGACAACCCCCAGGCCACAGGCTCAGACACCAACGATGTTCTGCCGGAGGCTGACGGTGTCTCAGGGCGCACAGGAATAGTGGCATCAGGTCAGTCCTTGCTAGTGGTCGACCTTCTCTGTAACGTTGATCCGTGTTTCCACCGGACTGATACGCATCCTTCTCTCACTCCTCTACCTGCGTTCACTGGCATGAACTCTGCCATTGATTAATCAGGACTTAGTTCTAGATGTGGGACATACTGAACTGCAGTGTAGGCCGGCTGCAGGGGTGGAGTATGTCAACGAATGAGGACTCCTGGGGGCCTGTGCCACGGAGGACAGCGATGGTCTGAGGAGGCTGCCAAGGTCGCAGGCATGGGTCTTGGTGCTAGCACCGGCACGTGGTGGGCCCTCTTTGACACACAACAGTGTCGGCAGGTGAGCAGTGCGGCCTTAGTGCGCTGGGGCGGGCAAGCCAGGTCTGGGTATCAGCGGCCTGGGGTGCAGCAGGCACACAGGCCCCGCTGCTCACGGGATCGACCTTGTGGCGGACTGAGAGGTGCCGCCCTGGCAGTGTGGTTGGCCATTCTGGGAGAGCACCACGCTCAGCGCCACAGTGTTTTTATCCACACCCCTGCGCAGGCCTGGCGTAAGCCGGGCCAACCCACTACGCTCACGCACACAGGGGGGACGCAGCGAGCGACATTTCCACGATCTACCCCACAGCCTGGGGTGACATGGTTGCGTCCACTGTCCACTACTCTCCAGACACCAGCAGTTAATGTCTGCATGGACATATCTGTGGTTTGCACACCCAGGTCTGTCCAGCACATTCACGCCACACTTGTCATTGTGTACATTCCCATTCATGGGTCACTTGCCTCATTCGCACATGCCTGCTTTCCGCCTCTCCACACGTTCAGCTGTTGTGTGGCTGTGGTGCTATGATGTAGCTGGCTTGTGTACATGGGAAGCCCAGGATCCCAATGGAGTTGTGTTGTCGTGTCTGGTAGGTGGGCATGTTGATTGAAATGTTGTATGTGGTTTGGTTACGTGTGCATTCCCACAGTTGTGCGTTGTGTGATGGTGGCTTTGAGGTATGTGGTGTGTTGATTTGGTACTTACCAACGAGCAGTGCATTTGCATAGGCGCCATCCTGGAAGCGCTGGTTGATGATGGACTGTCGGAAGATGTAGGAATCGTGCACACTGCCTGGGTAGTTTGTGACGACATTGGTGAACATTCCCCGGTGGTCCACTATTGCCTGCACATTGATGGAATGCGTGTGCTTTCTGTTGCGGTAGATGTGTGCAGTGTCCGCAGGGGGCACAAGTAGGACATGTGTGCAGTCAATGGCCCCCAAAACGTGTGGGAATCCAGCAATGGTGTAGAAGCCTTGCTTGGTCTCCAGCTGTTCCTGCGCAGTGTGGGGGAAGTGAAGGTACTGGAGTATGAAGCTGATGATGGCATCCAGGACAGGTGTGATGGCCTTTGATAGGGCTGGCTGTGAGACTCCCCGACTCTGGCCGTTGTTGGTTGGAAGGTACCAGAGGCCAACATGTGCAGCACAGCCAGCAGCTTTGTCTGCGGAGGGATGTTGGTTGTCCGCTGTGTTGGGACCGTCAGCCTGTGGCCGATGTGGGTCATGATGCGGAGGATGGTTGTCCTTTTGAGCCTGTAGTGGGCAATGACTTCCTCGGACGTTATGTCTGTGAGACTAGTGCGTTTTCGGTAGGTCCGCTGTCTCACTCTGCGCTGCCTCTGTGGTGGTCCAAGGGGGGGGGATGCCGGTCCGGGTCCTGGGGGTGGTGGCGGTGGGTGTTGTGGCCCTGTTGGGGCTCCAAGCTGCATGATGAGTAGCTCCATGGCGTCGGTTGTTCTTCAGGTGTGGCTGTGTGTGGAGCTCCGTTACCTACTGCAGGTAGTCGTACTGCTTAACACCAGCAAGAGGCAGGTGTTAAATACCTGCTGCTACAGCGGCTTATCACGTGGTTTTGACTCGCATCGCGGATCTGGCAGTTCGTTGTGAAAGTGGTGTAGTAGTGTTTTCGTGTGTTTTTGTACGGGAACGCCTACTCTGCATCTCATTAGGGTTAGTTGGTGGTGTCACCCGTGGGGGTAAAATTTGCAGCAGTTATCGCGGGTATACTGGCAATGTTTGCAGTTTGCACCTGCTTGTGAATGGGGCGTTAAATCTATCTCCACTTTTGATGCGTTAAGGTGCCGATAACTCGGCGATAAGTCCTTGTGAATATGCCCCTTAGAGTTTGGTAGACAGGGTACTGTGTCACAAACATGAGGCAGTACCCTTCCCTGAAACCCTCGGTCTGCACGCTCTATTCTGAGTTGAGCAGGCTGTCAGATTTCCAACAGTGCCAGCATAATGGAGGTCAACAGCAAAAATAAAATGACTCCTCACCCTAAGAGGAAACTCCCTGGTTGTTAGGGTATAAGAGTTTGTATGTGAAAAGCAAAAGTGTTTGGCGAGCTGCCACATGAAACATGTTTGCTGCTCCCCAAAATTTCAGTGCCTTCAAGAATCTGCTGTGATCAGTGCATTAAATGGGCCGGTACTGTCCGGTACTGAGTATTGGCACTTTTTTATTTTCAGAAGGGTAGTACCTGCACTTCTCAAGACTGAGGTAATACTTTTAATTGGAGAGTACCGGCACTTCTTAGAAACAAGCAGGTACTCTGGCACAGGGTACCTGCACTTCCATTTTTCCATTTAAAGCACTGGCTGTGGTGTCAATTCATCAGAAGGCATAGACATCACTGCAGGGTCGATGGTGAAGTGATAATCTGCAGATCTGCCAACTTGTGTATTTCTTTCACCATGTGAGGAGGGGGCGTGGCCATGAAGGGGCGGGCCTTACTGTTGAGCACAGCCGCTGCACAACAAGCGGCCCCACTTCCACGATGCCCCCCTTGACTTCCTCCCTCACCCTCCAAAAATAAAAATAAGCTTTTGAGGCTGCCAGAGACATGCCTGGTGAGGTTGCACACATCGAAATGGACATCAGCTGAGCTAAACCTCCAAACAATTAACTGGAAACCTGCTCTCTTCAGGGGTATCCAGCTAATTGTGTGCCCACTGTGTAATATCGGCTCCTCACCGTTTGAAAGGAGCCGATATCGTGTGACACATAGTGGCACTGTGTGAGTTAACAGGTCTGAATCTGGTGGGCAGTAGTCCAGAGAGGTGATGGCAATGACCTCCACCACCTTGACAGTGACAGATGGCAGGACCTTATGATATGATGGGATCAAGGAGGAAGTATGACACAGGTATAGTAAAATAACACTTCACTCACAAATGTGGTCATTCTATTTTAACTGCATTTGCTGCTATGATAAATCAAAGATTAGAATTCGAAATACGAGACACTTGTTAATAATGAAAAAAAAAATTCTTCTTAAAATCTACCTTTGATTCACCTAAGGTAAGAAATGCAATAATGCCCACAGCAAACAAATGTGAATCATTGGCATCTAGCTAGGGCAAAAGTCGGCCCTTCTACAGGTAATTGTCATCTTTCCTGTCACCTTATTTCTACATTAGTTAACCTGAAATTACACTCCAATTGTCATAAATACTAAAAAAGCAACACGTTTTCTTTAAATTGCTATGCGCGTATCTGTACAATTCATACAAATTAGTGTGTGGAACGCATTTGTCACCAGACCCATCTACCAGACAGATGTGTGACTTTTCAATTCCCAGTACTTATTTATTATCGTCTAAAATGTTTACCATTCAGAATAACTTAACTTAATGAATTATTCCTGCCCCTGTCAAGGAGCAAATATGAATTGCTTTTACTAAAGGAAACTGGTGAACACTTTAACTTAGATTTCTAATTTTAAATTCTAATGAGGCGAATGGGAATGAATTAAATTATACTTGTTCTTACCTGTGAATATTTATGTCATCAACAAATAAACTAATCTTCATTTCCTGAAGCCATAATGTCCCCAGAAGTGGGGACAATAATTAAGGAAACAGAAATTAGAGAGAGTGGAAAAGTATTTTAAATCAACTCGGCAAGGCACAGGTCATGTCCCAATTAGACAGTTCACCAATTTCATAGTTCATATCCAAAATGTTACAAGAAAACCTAAAAACATAGGAGATATATTGTTTTTTTATGATATTGTCTAGAACTGGTGGCTTCGCGCTTTACAGCTTCTGTTCTGAGTCTAGAATATGTAAATGGAAAAGAGTGGAATTTAGCTTTACCCTGAATGTGGGACCATGATGATGTAGTCTGCCAACCCGTTTGCAGACTTTGATTTTATATGTCTTCACGGCCAATTTGGGATTAGAATGTGTGCTAGAACGCTAAACTTTTGTTTCTCTGCGCTCATTTAGCCACGAAAACCATAGGTGGAAAATAATCCAAAACTAAAAAAAGCACGCAGGAATTTATCCTATCAATCAATCAATCAATCAACTTATTTACTGTTATCATCAATAGACCAGACAATATGAATACACGCAGGAATTAGTGCACACACAACAATTCCCAGTGTAATTTCACTTTCCAATTGAAGAACTCAGAATGGCCCAGTGAATCTGCAATTTGGAATTAATTGCAACTCCTACACTGTGGGGGATATTCACAAGAACGTGCGATAAACATCGCCAAAATAGGCTAACGCAATTTTCCATATCGCCGTCCATCGCGGGAAAATAACTCTGTGTCAACGTCGTATTCCCAACACGGCGGTAACATGCGAGAGTTTCCCGAGAACGCCCCAAATGTCCACGATACAACTACCGCGACGGTGATAATAAAGGAAACCCGACCGTAAAAAAAGTTGCGATGGGCCCAACTGCGATAAAAATCCAGCGAAAAGCAGCGTCAGGCCCACAAGTCCCACAAGTAAGGCGGGAACAATCACTATAAAAGCGGCAAAAAAAACCACCTACAAAACAGAAACAACTGCAAAGCACCATTTAGGGAGCCGGAGCAAGTACAGAGGACAAACAGAACCCCACAAGCCCCACGGAGGACCAGCCTGGGACCTCGGGGACAGGGAAGGGCAAGGAGAAGAATAAGAGGAACCCGCATCTCAGTCCGCAGGAAAACAGGATCCTCATTACGGAGGTGACAGAACACCACCACCAACTGTTCATCACCTCCACTGTGACATTCGCAACTAAAATTACAATTTGGCAGTCCATCTTGGCCAAGGTGAATGCAGTCGGAGTGAAGAGAAGGGAAGTGGATGACTGCAAGAAGCGCTGGACTGATGTGAAGCGCAAAACCAAGCTGAAAATCGCTGCCAACCTGAGAGCAGCAATGCAGACTGGAGGTGGGAGTCCAGCGACACACCAGGAGCTGGATGAGATGGAACAAATGGTGACCCGAGTCATCATTAGGGAGACAGTGGCAGGAGTTGGTGGACCGGACACTGCACAACATGACCTGAGCCAACAGCAACAGGGTGAGTAACGACCAGGGACTGTGGGGACGGGGGGAGATGGGCACAATGGCACACATGCACAATTAAGTAGAGCACATCTGCGGACAAACCATGCCCAAGAGTCACAACTCCGACCAAGAGCCCGATTTACCCAAGTCTGCAACATCTCAGCACTGTATAGGCACAGAAGTGAAAGGCACACCGCCTGAAAGGGAGAAGGGCCAGCCAAATAGGAGCTGAAGGGGCAACTTACCCACAATGCAGCACACACACATTAGAATCAGAGCACCTCAACATTGACAACAATGTGGTACAAACTGCAACACTTTCACAACAGAACAGAGGACACAACTGCTGCCGATTGTGTGTAGAAAATGGCCATCCGCATTTGGCATAGCAGGAAACTGTGAGATGACAATGGACAAGTACAACCTCACATCCCTGATGGTGTAGAAATGTCAACTGTCCCGCATCAAATAGGCATCTCTTCACAAACAGTCACAATGTACACTGTCATGCAGTCCGTTAGTAAACTTGTACAATGCGTGAACATACTTGTGAACACAGTGTCAATATGCATCTCCCCTTCACATTGCAGAGGGAGAATCAACACCTCCTGCAGAGCAGACACAACAACTCAGCACTGATGACGAAGAGGACCTCCCCAACATCAACACTGATGCCCTCCAGCAGCTCATGGACAGCTTCGGCACCCCACCTCCAGGAGCAGGGCAGCCCAGCTGCATCGAGGAGACCCCACCCCCTGCACAGATCACACAGCAGGAAGCACCCACCACCACGGCTGGCTCCCAGGACCCCCATGACCAACTCATGGCATTCCAATTTCGTGTGTTAGGGTGCCAGGAGAAGATGGCTGATCAGCTGAGGGTGGGGTTCGACCTCATGGCAGCCAAACTAGATGCCATACGTGGGTTTCTAAGTCCCATCAGGGTCCACTCACAGTCCCTAACGGACACCCACTGTCCGCTCCATGCTCTCCAACAATCCATGGCTGACATCGCTGGAGTCATGACTCGGAGACAACAACAACTGTCTAGTCAGAGTGGCTCCAGCGATGTCAGCCGGGAGTTGAGACACAAAAGGAGAATGACGGAGAGCTTGGAGGGGATGCAGGCGTAAAGAATGTTTGCCACGGCTGCACACCAGCGAGATGTATCTGGGATCTTCCATGCCCTGCAGATCCTCATCATGGCATTGCCACCACACGGCCTGGCGCGAATGACTGCTGCTGCTACTACTCCATCCACATCTACGCCCCCTGAAGTGTCAGTGCCACACAGTGTGGCAGACCAGACACCACCACCCACATGTGAGGCACCTGACACATCAGAGGACGAAGATGATGATGAATCTGGCCTGGTGGTAAGATTGAAGTGGTAGCATACATCACCGCCACATGGCCTGTTTCAGCTTGGTCCTGCCCTCTGCAACATGCCCTGGAATAACATCTTCCACTGTCCCCTGTTACACTCAGCGACACTCACCTTGGACCTTGACATGGACTGCCATATTTGGATTGGTTACCAATGACACAGCAATCACACTGCGGACTGAAGTCTTCCTCTTCCGATGAACCTGTCAATCCCTAAAGGACTCTGGCTGTCCCTCCACGGGGCGACAATGTAAAGTGGGGTTTGCATGGCCCTGTACTGGTCCAGCTTCAACACCCCACCGAATGCGATTAAAACATTCAAATTCACACTGATGTGTCACGGCCCAGATCAATTAAGCATGAAAGTATTGATGAATGTAGGGACAGTGATTCCACATAAATGGTACTCCCTGGGTAATGCTATCAATGCGCATGTATGGCCGTGACCCAGATAGGCAGTGACAAAAAGTACAATTGATGGACAGAATGCAGAACAATGTCATACACTCACCCCAGTACAGAGATCTGGGCCTAAATCCATCGTTTTTTTGCTCACCATGCCATTCCTGTTTGGACCCAGCCATATGCAAATCAGTCGTGACCCTGCGCCCAATGGGAACAGTCCAGCCCGAACTGCCAGGCCAGGTTCCCCCTGGACTGGAAACAAGCATCCTAGGACCGGTTTCAGGCTTTCAGCCCTCATCAGCCAGGATTGCTTGACTCCAGTGGCATGGAGAGCACGGGACCCACGTCTGGGCATACCCGTCCCACTCGGGGTGACAAATGCAAAAAGAACAATTGATGGACAGAATGCAGAACAATGTCATACATTCACCCCAGTACAGAGATCTGGGCCTAAATCCATCGTTTTTTGCTCACCATGCCATTCCAGTTTGGACCCAGCCATATGCAAATCAGTCTTGACCCTGCACCCAATGTGAACAGTCCAGCCCGAACTGCCAGGCCAGGTTCTCCCTGGACTGGAAACAAGCATCCTAGGACCGGTTTCGGGCTTTCAGCCCTCATCAGCCAGGATAGCTTGACTCCAGTGGCATGGAGAGCATGGGACCCACGTATGGGCATACCCGTCCCACTCGGGGTGACAAATGCAAAAAGAACAATTGATGGACAGAATGCAGAACAATGTCATACATTCACCCCAGTACAGAGATCTGGGCCTAAATCCATCGGTTTTTTGCTCACCATGCCATTCCAGTTTGGACTCAGCCATATGCAAATCAGTCTTGACCCTGCGCCCAATGGGAACAGTCCAGCCCGAACTGCCAGGCCAGGTTCTCCCTGGACTGGAAACAAGCATCCTAGGACCGGTTTCGGGCTTTCAGCCCTCATCAGCCAGGATAGCTTGACTCCAGTGGCATGGAGAGCACGGGACCCACGTCTGGGCATACCCGTCCCACTCGGGGTGACAAATGCAAAAAGAACAATTGATGGACAGAATGCAGAACAATGTCATACATTCACCCCAGTACAGAGATCTGGGCCTAAATCCATCGGTTTTTGCTCACCATGCCATTCCAGTTTGGACTCAGCCATATGCAAATCAGTCTTGACCCTGCGCCCAATGGGAACAGTCCAGCCCGAACTGCCAGGCCAGGTTCTCCCTGGACTGGAAACAAGCATCCTAGGACCGGTTTCGGGCTTTTAGCCCTCATCAGCCAGGATAGCTTGACTCCAGTGGCATGGAGAGCACGTATGATTTATTCAGCATTCCGTCCATCATTTGTTTGCATAGCACTTTTCACCCTAAGTGGGATGGGTATGCCCAGACGTGGGTCCCTTGCTCACTGTGCCACTGGATTCAAGCTAGCTTGGCTGATGAAGGGTAATACTCAGAAACCGGTCCCAGGATGCTTGGTTCCGGTCCAGGGAGGACCTGGCTTGGCAGTTCGGTCTGGACTGTTCCCATGAGGCACAGGGTCAAGACTGATTTGCATATGGCTGGGTCTAAACTGGGGTGGCATGGTGAGCAAAAGAACGATGGATTTAACCCAGATCTCTTGACTGGGGGTGAATGTATGATTTATTCAGCATTCCGTCCATCATTTGTTTGCATAGCACTAGATAGGAAGTGAGACACACATCGTCATTCAAAACAACTCACATCACAGTTGAATACAAGTGAATGTGCGTAGACTTTATTAGCATCTGCGTGTCAGTACGGGCAAGAGAAGTGCCACAACATGCGGACCAATGCAGCAGTATGTCAGATTGAGGAATGTTGCCATGCGCCGCTGTCCACTCCAGGGGAGTGCCTCACCTTTCACAGGTGTGAGTTACCCCGCATGGTTGTCCGCTCACGCATTCCGGGTCCAGGCGAATGTAGCCATGTCCACTGTTGTCGTGGGATATGTGACCAGAACCCCAAGATGCAACAAGGTGTCGGGATATGTGCAATGGGTTCCAAACTGTTGTGGCTGCAGGTACGTAGTTACACGTCTATGAAAGCGATTGCAGCTTCGTTGGCAATCATTTCCAACATGAGGTTGTTGTCGACTCCATCGAACAGGACGGCGAGGCAATCCATTAGCAGGACCGGACAGATGTGCTGCGTCCACCCCCTGTCCCCAATAGCACTACAGCCCATTAGGGGAGCAGCTCAATGTGGTCACTGCACACGTGGAGTTCTGCAATCTCCCAGGTCCAGCTGCCAGCATGTATGCCAAGTATCCAGGCATCCCATAGACGGGTATCACGGTGACACTCCTGGTCGTGGGCCAACAGGGGGCGCACACACATGTCGTAATCCAGTTCGGCTACCGTCCTGTTGAATTGGCAGACATCCATGGACCACTCGAATATGCATGATGACAATGCAACACAGCCTGAACGCAGGTGACGTTGGCAAGGCGGAAGCTTAGCCAGTAACTGACCCGCAGCACTACCAATGGCAGTGCCCCCAGTAAATGCAGCATATGTGCACGGTACAGTTCCACGTGACCGGGATGTTCTGCCATTGTGTTAGTGGCCCTGGTTGAAGCGGCACTGTTCTGACCTGCGCCAGTTCTGTGGATGAAATGCCACAGCTCGGA
Source organism: Calotriton arnoldi (assembly GCA_963921515.1). Lineage (NCBI taxonomy): Eukaryota > Metazoa > Chordata > Amphibia > Caudata > Salamandridae > Calotriton > Calotriton arnoldi. The sequence goes on from CAWUFW010017936.1 coordinate 236,010, forward strand.
TCAATGAGTTGTTTAAGTGTGCAACGGTTGTACGCCTGGGATGGTGTGGGAGTAAGTGTGAAGGCCATTCCATGAAATAAAACTCCGAGCAAGGACTTCTGTGTGTGGGGTGTGTATACGTTGGTCTGTCGTCGGGCTGTGCATAGTGTGGGAGTCGTCCTCAACTGCTATCTTATCTGTCAGTGGGTGCCGGGCACATGCAATTCCAAGGTCGGATGTGCAGATGTGCTTTTGCCTGACAGTTCAGACAAAGGAGCTTTCATCCCTAATGTCAGTTTGTCATCTGCTTGCATTCATGAAGTGTGATGTGGCTTGTTGGATGTGGGGTGGGATGTGTGCGACTTTGGGATTCATGTTTGACATGACTTACATGTGGCAAATGAGCGGCATCACTGTGTGTTACGTTGCCTCACAGCTGCTCCTCCCTCCCCCCGAACCTATTCACTTGTGTATGCTGCGCAGTTGCATCACTTGCACTCCAACGGCACACCATTGTCATGCCTGTCTGCGCATATCCACAAGCCTGACAACGACACTGTGATGTTGGCCGTTGAAGGTGGGCTCCCACGTGAGTGTAGGTCTATGGTAAGGATAGTGCGGACACAGATGTAGAGTTCATGCCTGGCTGAACTCGCGCTGCGATTAAGGCTAGGCATTTGGCTCATGCTGCGGCAATGCAGATACACACAACACTTGGCATGTATGAGCCAAGACCCCGAGCGGTCTTGCGCTCCTTCATTTCTCCGTTCATGCGAGACCGCACTCCGGGTGCATGCTACATTGCAACATTGTCAATTGCGGGCCAGGTGGTGCCGACACTACAACACAGACACACGCATTGGTGACTTCCTTGCCCAGGCCAGAACTGAACCACGCCCTGAGCCCCGGGCTAATTCTACACACCCCTGTGCTAGACTGACGTACGCTGGCCCAGCCCACTCCGCTTACGCTTACAGGGGGGGACAAAGCTACATGTCCAAGGTCTTACCCACTGCCTGAGGTGACATGCTTGCATCCGCTGTCCACAGCACGATGTGATGTGGTAGGGCCAGGGGCCACCACGCATACATAATGACCACACTGACACACTTAGATAGATAGTGGAACTGGCTACGGGCACGTGCGCCCGGCCCCTTTTTATTACCAGGGTCACATGTCCAGTGACGCCTGTGCTGGATGGGTGTGGGGTGAGTGTAAGCCAGCCCTCAGGGAGTGGTTGGTGCTGGCAACAACTAGAACAGTGATCATCGGATCACACACACAGATTCAATCATAAAGGGTCCATGACTTGCAGTACACTGAGGTAGGGGCACCAGAACTGGACTCACACACAAATTATTACATCATAAAGGGTCCATGACTTGATCTGCACTGAGTTCGTGGCACTGTAAGCGCTCGGCGGGTGCGCAGCCTGTGATGATGCGTCGTCCGGGCGGGCCGCCCTGGAAGCCATGTCTGTTGCCTACTGGACTGTGCCATAAATAAATCAAGATTGAATTTGAATTGTGAGCCCTGCTGACCACAGTGTAAGCCGGAGGCAGCGGTCAGAAAGGGCCCACAGCCACGTGGCGATGACTTGTGGTGCACTGAGTTAGTGACACCTGAAGCACTCAGCGGGTGAGCAGCCTGTGATGATGCGTTGTTTGTCTTGGGGGACCAGCTGACCGCAGTGTAGGCCGGAGGCAGCGGTCAGCAAGGGCCCACAGCCACGTGGCGATGACTTGTGGTGCACTGAGTTAGTGGCACCTGAAGCGCTCAGTGGGTGCGTGGCCTGCGATGATGCTTCGTCCGGGTGGGCCGCCCTGGAAGCAATATCTGTTGCCTACTGGACTGCGCCATAAATAAATCAAGACTGAATTTGAATTGTGAGCCCTGCTGACCGCAGTGTAGGCTGGAGGCATTGGTCAGAAAGGGCCCACATCCACGTGGCATTGACTTGAGCTGCACAGAGTTAGTGGCACCTGGAGCGCTCAGCGGGTGTGCAGCCAGCGATGATGGCGTGTCCTCGCAGGTCAGAATTGGATTTGATTTGAGCGCCCTGCTGACCGCAGTGTAGGCAGAAGGCAGTAGTCAGCACACAAATTACTCTGCGGTGCTGTGCCGCTGGGTGCGCTGGGGGTCTGTGTCGCGTAAGGCAGCGATCGGCTGAGGCGGCTGGCGGTCACGGCGGTGGACTCATGGCAGGGTGAGGGGCGCCGCCCTGGCAGACGTGTTGGCCATTCCGGAAATGAACCACGCCCAGAGCCCTGGTCTATTTATTCACACTCGTATTCTGGTGTGGCGTTCACTGGACCAGCCCACTCCGCCTCCGCGTACAGGGGGGACGACACAGCTACATGACCGAGGTCTTCCCCACTGCCTGAGGTAAGATGGTTGTGTCCACTGTCCACAACACTGCACACACCAGCATTATGTGTCCACAATGACATGTCTGTGCTGTGCATACTGGAGTATGTCCAGCACATCAACCGCCACACTTGGCATTGTGTACATTCTTATTCATGGGTGACTTGTCTCCTTCACACATACTTGGTTCCCACCTCTCCCCACATTCTGCAATTGTGTGGCTGAGGGGCCATGCCATTTTCGGAAGGTCAGCTGTCTTGTTCTGCGCTGCCTCGGTGGTAGTCCGGGGGGGGGGGTGCAGGGGGGGTGGGCTGGGGGTGGTGGCGGTGGGTGTTGTGGGCCTCTTGGGTCTCCGAGCTGCATGATCATTGGATCCATGACATGTGTTGGTCTTCAGATGTGGCTCTGGCCTGGGCTCCCTCTGTACTGCAGGTTTTCGTCCTACTTAAGACCAGTAATAAGCAGGTTTTAAGTCCCTGCTGCTAACGCGCCTTATCGCCTGTTTTTGTCCTGCATCGCAGATCTGGCTGGTCATTGAGAATATCGTGAAGTGGTGTTTTTGTGTGTTTTTGCACGGGAACGCCTACTCTGCATATCATTAGTGTTAGTTGTCGCACTCATCTGTGACGATGTTTTTTGCAGAAGCTATCGCTGGAAAACTGGCGAAGTCGGCAGTTTGCACCAGCTTGGGAATTGGGCGATAAGTCTATCGCCACTATTGCAGTGCTAAAGTGCCGATAAATCAGCGATGGCTCCTTGAGAATATGCCCCTGTGTTGTTAGTAACTTGTGTATGATTACGGATTGCAGCACTTTTGCGCCACTGATACGTCATTTTTTTGACGTTCCGCTGGTGCAGTGTGCCACTTCATATTTACAAGACCACTAAAAGCCCCTTTATGTGGCTTTTCATGGCCTTGTAAATATGCGCCCCTTTCACGCAGAACACTGCGTGAAAGAGATGTTCCATGGGTGTTGCTGTGGGTGTTCCCACGCAACACCCATGGAATCTGGAGCATTCCCAGAATTATGAGAAATCGTAAACCTGGGAATGTGTCAGAATCTAACGCCACCCCGGGGATTTACTGGTAGTTTGATGCATAGTATTTTATCTAACAAAGGGGCACATTACGATACCCGGCGTAAATAAATCCGCCAGGCATGGAAGCAGCAAAAATCCGCCCGCACACACCGCCTGAACACCGACCACGCCATTATGAGTACACAAACCGAAAACCGCCATCGGCGGAAAATCCACACAAAATACCGCCCGCCATCGTCCGAGTCGGAGTCAAACCGCCCGCCACGGACGGAAACACGCACGACAACACAAAACCGCCCGCCCACACGGCCGACACACCGCACGTGAAATTACGATCGCACCGCCATGAGCGCGGAAAAACAACAAATATACCGCCCGCCAGCGCAAACAACGCCGATGAGAATCGACACGGCAGAAGCCATGGCGCCCACGTACCTGCACAGAAACCATCCGCACACAAAACCAATAGCACACAACATGGCCAACAAGTCCACACAGCAAGGCACGCACAAATACACAAGCACAGTACACATCCCGAAAACACCCCCGGACAAACAAAAAATACAAAGGCCAGAACCCCAGACACAACACACCTGAAAACAACAGACCATGAGGACACACCCACATAGGTGAGTACAAAAGCAGCACTCCCACAGACCACAACCCCTTGCTACATTGCAAACCAGAGAGGAGAGGACACAGTGACACAGCAAGGACAGCAGCACACCACAGAAACGCACACATCACAACCACCACCACCACCACCAAACACCGGCACCACAAACCCCCTGCACATTACACAACACACACCGCACCAGCACCACAAACACCATGGCACCACAAAGGATGCCCAAGTTCACGCCCATGGAGCTGACGGTCATGGTCGACGAGATCATCAAGGTGTACCCACAAATCTATGGGAACATGGTCCAGCACACACCACTAGCCACCAGAAACAGAATGTGGAACCGGATCGTAGACCAGGTCAATGCAGTCGGGACCCTGCCCAGGAACAGAGGAGAAATTAACAAACGTTGGAATGACGTAAAGAGCCTGGTCAAGAAGAAGGAGGGCAAAAACAGAGAGCTGGCTGCCGTCACTGGCGGAGGGAATCCCGCGCTCTTTAAGACCTTCAAAGCGTGGGAGGAGAAGGTGCGAGTCGTAATCCATCCGGAGATCCTCGCCGGATTAGCAGAGGGAGTGGAGGCTGGTAAGTACAAACTAATGTATACTAGCACACCGCTATGTACTCACATGCGCAACTACCATGCCACAGCTCCCAGGGACAAACACCCCCATGTCCAGCACACAATACACAACACAACACACGCACATGCAACAGACACTACCACACACAGGCCAAACCGAACAACTGTAAGATGCGTGGGGACATGTGTACACTAAGCCAGCCACGTAACCACCAACAGGTCCCCAAATATGCCAGAAGCGCCACAACGAGCACCCACCACACCCATGTGTCCGCCACAGCTGCACTAACCGACAAGTAACAGGTAAGTGGCAGGAACACAAAGTGCAGTGGGTGGGACGGTGGACAGCCCAAGTACAACACACACCAGGCCCCAGTCCCACAGCACAGCAAGGAGGAGCATCCCCCACACCCCACAGCCACGTGTCAGCCACCGCAGTGCACAACGACAGCCGAAAGGCAGACATCACGGTCCACAGCAATCGGTGTCAGTGGGTGTACAGCCACCCCCACGACCCACTACACCCCCCACCCCCACAGACCTGCAACATGGAGCACCCCCGCTTAGAGCCATGTGGCATCCAGTACAGTGCACGCATGAACAACTTGCAGGTGGGAAACTGGACAGGGCTGGATTACTGGAGGCATGAGGACCATAACACCACCAACACATGGGACATGTCACGTAGCACACGAACACGCAGCACCGCCCACCGTCACGAACAAGTGAACAATGTGCACACGGACATGAACAGCAGACTCACACCCCACATGACCCATCACAGACATAGCAACACCCAAGGAGCCACGTCTGCATGCACAAGCCACACTGAATATAGTCCCACACGGCAGCCACTGTGCAACTCATCACACACAACCGAAACACCATTGAAGTCCTGTCCATGTAGCCCCCACTGCCTGTCAACCCCACACCCCACAACTACGCCTATGTAAGACAAACAACACTAGACGCAACAGAGCGGAACAACAGAAATGCACACGAACACCACTGAACCCATCAAACTCACAGACACACCATGCACATACAACATACCATCCATCCCATCCGTCAGCCCCAGTCACATGAAAGGCATGTCATCCGCACAGCTGCCACACATACAGCAGTCACGCTAAGACACATGCCCATGACCAACCATGTGCCAGAAGTCAATTAAGCGCACAACACACTGTGAGCAACAACACACAACATGGGCCACACCCCCCGAGCACTGCAGTGATGCACATGGCACAGGGCAGCACGCACACCAAGGAGATGGGACAACTGCAATACGTTGGCTGGCACACAACTATCACTCACTCATAACGATGCGTCCAATGCCATGTCCAGTAACCACAACAGACAGCAAATATGCAGGGCATGTCAGGCATGCACACACCTCAGACCATGCACTGTCATGCTGCCACAACACATGTCACGTTCGGCACCCATGGCTCACAGCATGTACCCCAAAAGCATATCCCCTCCCAAATGCGAATCTGGGGCATGGCCCCCATGTTGCCATATGCGTTCCTAAGCGTTCCATTTGAACCCCAAAAGCATATCCCCTCCCAAATGCGAATCTGGGGCATGGCCCCCATGTTGCCATATGCGTTCCTAAGCGTTCCATTTGAACCCCAAAAGCATATCCCCTCCCAAATGCGAATCTGGGGCATGGCCCCCATGTTGCCATATGCGTTCCTAAGCGTTCCATATGAACACCAAAAGCAAAGTACAAACCAGACCCAGGATGGGCCAGGAGCCCGCATACACCAGAGTCACAATGAGTAGGGGCAAAGCAACACACCCATCGGCATGGCCAATCCGTCCCATGCCACATGTGCACAGCACACAGTC